>KZ808473.1:142216-176154 GCA_000696205.2 Oncopeltus fasciatus | reverse complement strand
TACCAGTATGGGGGGGGGGAGTATACGAATATTGATGTTTTATTTCATCTAAATTTTCTCGGAGATGAGATATCAAGCCAATTCTAAAATTTGCTAAGATGCTAACATTCTAAAAGGTTTTATAAAAATCATTTGTGCCTTTTTACGATTTCCCTACACGTTTGTCTTTCATGAATTTACACCAATCTCACAATGGAGAAGCTAAAAGTGGTTCGTAAGAAATTAAAAAAAAAAAAAATATATATATGTATATGTACTGGAATAAGTATATTTATTTATGGGTACCTGTATTACCATTAAAGATACAATTTCAGATCACATTTTTTATAATTTTATTGGTTGATCAAAAAAAAAAAAAACTCGTCAATTTCTGTAAATACAATTCCATTCAGTTAAGCATATGTTGCAAGAATATTCATTTCATAAACTCAATTTATACATACACATATATACACATTGAGATAATTTTTTATATTAACTATGATGAACACAAACAAGAATTATTTATTTCTTATTATTCTTGCTTGTATGGATAATTAAATTTTAAGAAACCTAACAACCGTACAAAAAATGGAACTGTCTGTCTCTCTTTTATCCTCTATGACAAGAAGTTCAACAGTACAAAAAATTATGAGAAACAAAATGTGAGGATTTTACCGCTGCTTTATTCTGAAGAATTTATATAAGGATTGAAGGGAAAAGTGGGGAGAGGAAGGACGAGGGTGGGTCTGGACATTGGGGATGAATGAGATACTAACCTCGTTGGAAATAGATTTGTAATTTGAAGAGAAGAAATTCAGGGAAAATGAATTCCTTAGAGATGTGATCAAACTTGGCTGAAAGGGTGGGTTTTATTTTAGCTGAGTGCGTCATGCTTGTGTCAGAGCTCCTTTAGAGTGAACCCAATCCGTCTATCTAAGATCACTATCATTGCCAAGTTCCAGATTTCACCGGTGAGCTAACCGTTAATTTACCAGGCTAACCGGAAAATTTGTTTTAAATGCTAGTTAGGTAACATTAACAAAAATATCTCAATATTTATTACATGGCGATTTTAAATAATTAATTCGTTTGCATAAAAAAAATTAANTTTTATTTTTTCTATGGCGCGTCAACCTTACGCCATTAACTCCAGGGAGATATTTTATAGAAGCGGGAAGATATTTACAAAAAGAAGAATTTCTTTGTAATAGATCATGGTGAGGTATAATGAATTGATAATGCGAATTAGCAGTAAATAGTAATTTTTTTGTGCTAGGAAACTATGAATGTTATAAGAAAGATAAATTGAGAGAGAATGGAAAAGGAACGAAATACTGAAAATGCATCTAGATAAGATTCAATAGCCTGCCCTCTTTCAGAAAGTTCAGAATCATAACATAATGAAACCGATAAGCAAGTGTGAGATATAATAGACATGGGCGACACACACGTATACACACATATATATATATATATATTGTTATTTGTAGTTAAAAATAATTATTACAACTCTATATTCTAATGAAACTCTCCTGAAAATTGTTGAGTATTATACCCAGTCAGGATGAGATGACTACAAAGAAAATGAAGCCCCACTAGTGAAGGTGGATGTGGTCTATGTGACCAGGTGGTCCGGGTGTGACTGACACTGAACTGTTCTTTTTTTGGACGGGTTTCGTTTGTTTGTTTTTCGTAGGTAATTTTTTTTTTCCTTTATCTTGAAATCTATCCTAAAATAAACAATTTAATTTTTTCAATTTAAATAGCAAAATTAAAATATGACTAAAGAAAACCTAATAAATGATTCAAATGTATTTTCAAAGCAAGTTCGCTATCACCACTCCTAAGGGTACTATTTTTCTCAATAACCAAGATAGCCTCCTCTTTTCATTTATTAATATTTTTACAAATTTCACCAAGAAAAATGAAAAACTGTTGCCTTAAAGCGTTTTTGCACTCAGATATATAAATTTTAGTGATTATCTTTTTTTGTTTTTTTTTAAATCTAAAATAACGAAAACATTTTTTTTTTTTTTTAATTCTCTTTGAAAACAATTGACTGCAGCTACATTCCTTGAGAATTCAGGACAAACAGAGCAGGCGCCCTCTAGAAGGGTGAAGCCTATCCTCCATCTTTTACAGAGCACAGCGGAGGCAGGGGCTGTATTTCCCTCTGTATATTCCCCCGCCGTCCGATAAACCAACCTACTTGATAATTTCCCTTGGAGGGGAGAGGGAGGTAGCGAAGGAAGGTCGGCCACGCAAGAGCTGCGTATACCGAGCGAATTCCTTGAGAATTCAGGACAAACAGAGCAGGCGCCCTCTAGAAGGGTGAAGCCTATCCTCCATCTTTTACAGAGCACAGCGGAGGCAGGGGCTGTATTTCCCTTTGTGTATTCCCCCGCCGTCCGATAAACCAACCTACTTGAGGTATCAGAGGAAGGCCGGCCACGCAAGAGCTGCGTATACCGAGCGAACTCCTTGAGAATTCAGGACAAACAGAGCAGGCGCCATCTAGAAGGGTGAAGCCTATCCTCCTCCATCTTTTACAGAGCACAGCGGAGGCAGGGTCTGTATTTTCCTCTGTGTATTCCCCCGCCGTCCGATAAACCAACCTACTTGAGGTATCAGAGGAAGGCCGGCCACGCAAGAGCTGCGTATACCGAGCGAATTCCTTACAACCGATGGACATTTATATTTGAAACCCCTGTGTTCTGTAAAGCCACACACTTACAGAATATATCTCACTCTCGGATAGATAAACAAAGCAGTGTTGAGTTTCATATATCTGAAATAAATGTTATGCCCTACTTGACGAAAAGAGGATTTGTATCCGCAATTGACATTTCTCGTATTGCCCCTCTCCTATTCGTCTGATTTCAGTTTTTTACGGACCCAGCTTATATGTTTACATTAAAAAAGGGGACATTCTAAATTTCATTATGAAAAACAACTATTTGTGGCTTCTAGTTCGGAATTTACAATTTACGCTTGAGACAAACACCCACTCTTGTCTTACAATTTCGCCATGAAACTCTTATTTTAGATTTTTTTTTTTTTTTTAACATCCAAGATTAATTTTATCATACTCAAATAAATTTTACGCTTGAAAAACCGAAAAAGCTTTTTTTTACTCCCATATGACATTTCAGGCAACCCCATTACCCTTCTTTC
This sequence comes from Oncopeltus fasciatus, assembly GCA_000696205.2. NCBI lineage: Eukaryota > Metazoa > Arthropoda > Insecta > Hemiptera > Lygaeidae > Oncopeltus > Oncopeltus fasciatus. Next base: position 172,998 of record KZ808473.1, on the reverse strand, counting down.
GATTTCGCTTAATGAAGAACACGTTCTTTAATTATTCATTTAACAGCTATATATGCAAATTTTATTAGGAAAAACAACTAATAGCCGTCAAGAATACAAAATTTACGGTTCAGGTAAATTACCAATTATTTTTCTACAATTTCGATGTGTCGCCACCAAAATATGTATATTATTAATAATAAGTGATGAAATCTTTCGAAAAACAATTTATAAATTGTTAACCTGAGGAGGCCTCAGCTATTCTACACGGCGGTAAAACCAGAAGACAAGAGATAGTTTAAGGAACGCATAGTTGAGGGTAGTTCCATATCAAATAACATTTGTATAAGTCTGTCTTATTTTTCTGTATACTTCTTTACATCTGAGAATGCTTAGATTTAATTTTTTTTTCCTCAATAATTTCTTCCTACTAGAAAAAAAAAAGAAGATAGTCACTAAGATTTTTGTGTGTGTACCAGGCTTATATTTAGAGTAATAAAACTCTAAAGAAGAAACTTCGTTTCTTTTATCTGAACCATAAATTTACGATCGGATATTTCATATTTAGTTTGGGCCTGTCACATTTTAATGTCAAATTAAATGAGCACAAGTAACAAATTTAATTTTTTTTAAATTTAATTAAGAGCAAACTCAAGTCAAAATTCGTTATTGATGAAAGATATATTCTATAATTGTAAGAGATTACATGTTATAGTTCAGATTCAAATATTAATTAACCGGTATACTGTTAGTACACACTGTAAGCCAGTACACAGGTATATGTTCAGTTTAGTTACAAGCTGTAATTCTACCCCATTATACGGTCATGTATAATTAACATCCATTGTGCAAAGGATATTATTAATATTAGATGATTTCAGTTAAAGTTCGGTCAAGGTAGATCCAAAAAAATACAAATTTAAAAAAAAGTGTATTTTTATAAAAGATTATCTGCCAACGTTTCGGCTTACATAGTAAGCCATCTTCATGGCATCTATCTTGAAGACGAGAGAGGACGTCCTGTCCCTAAGTTCACATTTCCATGGCTGAAATGTTGTAAACAAGAAGCAATCTGAATCTGCAGAAATCCGCAGTTAGAGTAGGTTACAAATAATAAGTCTCATTAAGCACTTACAGGAGAGAGATACAGAAATACAGCTGCCTTATCCCTCGTATTTCGTTGTGCAATGTCTGAGTGGGCGAATGCAAGCGCATTGCATGTGTGAACGTGTGTGCCCTCATGCAAGAGTGCAAGCCTTAGTGAATGTCACGTACTAACTCTCTGTGACGATACTTCTGGGGGATTTATAGTACAGTTCGTTACCAATAAAATCACGATAATCTGCTCAGGTTATGGACTCTTAAAAAATAATACATGTATACATTAAATATCCGAAAGTTATTATGCTTTGTTCAATTTAAATAAAAAAAATACATTTCTGCAAAAATTCAGAAAGATAGAGAGGGAATCTCATGAAAGGAGTAAGAGTAAGAGGTGGAATGGGAAGGAGAGAGAGATGACAAGAGGAGGTCAGGCCAGCGGAAGGACGAATGGGGAGGGTTGGGAAGTGGCGGAAGACGCACTGCTCTGCAGAGATGGAGCCATTGAAAAAGCGCCCCCACCCAGGGGTTGGAAGAGGAAATATGTTGGAGGGGGCGGCCCGGGAAATAAGAAATCAAGACGAGACAAAGAAGATTTAGTGTCTGGAGAGGGTCGAGATCGATGTGGCCCGCTTAATCCTGTCGGAGTGCAGCAGTTAACGCTGCAGCCGGGACCTGCTGTGGACAGCATGAGGCATGTTACAGTTGAGGGCACAGAGGAATTAAGTCTCTTGCTCCTCCTTCAAAGTTCGGGTGAGGCGGACTTATCTGTCATCATTAGCTGGGGGTATCACACTTATCAGCTGGCTAATCATCTAATAATAATATCTACGCTCAAAAAAACTCTCCTTTTTTAAAGAGTTAATTGTTCGATTTGGTTGGCTGGCATTAAAATGTAACATAAATATGATGGGCGCTGTAATTTTTAAAGCCAAAGATTTCAGATAAATTACTGACATTGGACTCAATAGAGTGGTACCGCAATTACAGAATTACAGACCAAATCCTGTGGCAAATTATGTTGTTATTTTATTGTTCATATAATTAATAACTAACTAATATTTTTAAATCTGGTCCACGTCTGAAGCGATCTCACTCCCTCGTCCAAATTCATTCGATCTAACTGTTTTATTTGTAGCAAGAACCTCTAATAACTAATTTTGCCCTTCTTTTTAAGACTATTTAAGAGTCTTATTTACCATAAACGAAGATATGATACAAAAATGAGAATTCCCATAAATAAATAGAACTAATCACGTTGTGCCAAATGGCTTATGGAAAGCTTGCTGTGGCTGGGATTTACCATTTAGCAGCCAAGATGGAGGAGCGCATTCGCCACTCTCTCTTCTCGAGAAGACGAGGGCAAAGCTTAATAGTTTTATCTTTTACGCTCATTGACCTCTCCTACTGATAATTTAATAAATGCCATCAATTACTTCATTTATAACTATCTTTATGGAAACATGCACAATTAGAATTTAACATATTGATTAATATGTTAAATTATAATTTTAAATAATCTGAGAAATTGGTGATCCAGTTTGACTATTCTTAAGGACACTTGGTTCAATTTCTGCCAATTATCACTGAACAGGACTTTACTTTTTGCATATTGGTCGACCAAAAATAACTCAGCTGAGAATTTCTGCTAAAATTAGTCTGGCGTGGTCAGAAGAGCTCCATATTAGCGCTTCAGAGATCATCATTCACGCTAATGGTGAAGAAGGATTTCGTAAAGAAATGGACAAAAGTTGATTTCCTTAGAGGAAGAATGATGTTGGAATCCTGCGCAATGGGTTTTACAGGAATATGTCAGAAGGCTTTCTGTACGCTGAGCCGCAAAAACAGCTAAGACAATACTTGATTGTATAAATTATTTTAAAAAAACACCTATTTTACGTAAACAACAATTTTTTTCGGATTTTAAAAAATCTTACAAAAACATAGATAATCTCCTTGGAAGATATATTATAGTAAACCGCGTCAAAGAACTCTTTTGCCCGATTACAGAAGCCGATATCCATCGGGCGTAATAATCTAAGGGTTGATCGCCCCTAAACCCGATCCTACCTACTCAAGCAATAGTTATACTGAAGGGCGTAATAATCTAAGGGTTGATCGCCCCTAAACCCGATCCTACCTACCTACCCATCGAGGGAATCTCTCTGGGCAAGATTCGAAAGGTGCATTAAGAGAGAGAGAGAGAGAGAGAGAGCTCAGAGAAGCAACAAGGATTCGTATCTCTTAGAGCTCTCTAAAATTTAGCATAAACTCACATGATCTAAAGCTAAAAAAAATATTGGTATAAGGTTTCCTTTAAAGTTTCCCTAAAGTAGCTTTAATTCTAATGAAATTCATATTTTAATACATTATTATTGTAAAACCCCCATAAAAAAAAAAAAANAAATCTTACATTACTTATAAAGATATTTACGAAATATTTCTTAATATTTATTTTGAAGAAATTTTTTTCTTTAATACCACCATTTTTTTAAGGGGCGACATTTTTAATTTCTAAACGTTGGACTTTTTGTGTAAAAGTTGTTGGGAGTTATTGGGGGCTACACGTCCCTAATAACTGGGAAGCCGATATCACAGCTGGCCTTGGGCCGACCGAAGCGCTTCAAATAGTTTGAAGCGTGTGGGTTTGTTTGGGGTGGAACGTGGGACTCGGTGGGGGCTTTGAAGGATGTCCAAAACACACCCCCTGAACAAACCTGCACCCTTTGGAAGTGTGAGTCTGGGAAAGGCTTGGCTCTCAAGAGCCGGTGCCATTGTATTCCTCAGGAATGGGATTGGCTATTAAGCGACTAATCCACTAAACTAGTTATCAATGATATTTTCTAATTAATGATAGACAATACTATGAATGAATTTAAAATCACACAGATCAAAGAATATTTGACCCTGACCTGATGGTACAATCGTTTAAAACTATTTGCATTAGTTCAAATAGGGAGGTTTTTTTTTTTTTTTTTTTTTTTTTTAACGTAGATATTATTCTAAGATGATTTTAGTTTGGGTTCGATCAAGGTAGATCCAAAAAAGACAAATTTAAAAAATGTATTTTTTTAATAAAGGATTATATGTTTCGGCATACATTGTAAGCCATCTTCAGGGCTATCATGAAGATTTGTATTTGCATTAGTTTATTTGTTTTACAAGATGCTAAAATATGTAGAATGTAATTACTAATAAAGTTCTATTTAAGTTTATTTGTTTACTCATTTGTTATTCATGAATTGTTAAACTGCCCATTACCAAAATTAAATTGAAAAAGTTAGGCTCCTAATTCAAGGAGATAGTACACTACTATTTCCAAAAAATAAAAAAAATTATTTTTATCATTACTATCACAAATGAAAGTCGTTTTCATCAGAAAGTTATTGAGGATTGAAGCGGGAAATATTTCTCTAAAAAGAAAAGCATATTTAAGATGAAACAAACACAGTCTAAAATAGTTAGTAGATATAAACGCAAGTATATAAAAACATAAGCCCACGTAAAATATATACCCTAATCTATACAAAAAGGAAGAAATAAATAAATTGAGTCCTTTCCAATACATATTTCTGTATATTTTCCACACAAATTCCCATCTCTGCTGACATTCAAATAACAAACTGGCTGGTTGTACCCCAAGTCTGCCCTTCATTTACCAACACTTCCCCATTCCCTAGCTCCTCCATTCTTACAGAACATTCTTCTCATTTGTTTAAGGTATTTCAATAGGAATTCCTGAGGATTTCCCGTTTTGGTTAATAACGAAATATGATTCTTAACTTTGTGATAATAACTTTAAGGATCGGGCGAGCTCTCTTGCACTTCAAATATAGAAATCAGATGGATGAAATTGGACTGTGGGAGGGGTGGCTTTAGAAAAAGACGAAAATTTGTAATTGTTTAATATTGATAAAATTCATGTTAGAATAAAGTTTATTGAACAAAATAGATATATAATGTAATTTTAACTATTCTTCATTTATTGGAGCTCTCAGTTTTTACGTAGCCTTTTAATTTCTGATTTTTTGCAGAATTATATATTAAGCTCCAGATGAGGCGTCAGTATTAGACACGAAACTAATAAAGCGAAATAAAATAATAGTGTTACTATATGTATAGCTATTTGCCTGTAATAAAACATAGAAAATATAATTTATTTTGTTTTGCAATAATTGCATATTTCGAAAGATACTATGATTCCCTATTTTTTCTCTCAGGACACTACGCCAGCATATTACCTTTTTACTCACTAATTAATCTTAGGGATTAATCTTATTGCTCAGCTTGTTTCGTAAATAAGTATTTGTCTCTTATCTATGTTTATCATTAATGAAATAAGGAAAATATGTATAATTTTTTTCCTTTCTTGGGAAATGGATTTTTTAAATGAATATAATATGCTCTGGCTGAAGACAGATGCATTAAAATACTCGTTTGTGATAGCGATACTTCGTATACTATGTAACTTATTCGACTTTCAAAATGTATAATTAGGATATATTACATCCAAACCGTAAAATGAAATTTTTAAAACTCGCTGTAGGGCTTCTGACAGCTGGAAAATACTGTCAAAAGGGATGAAAATTTAAGTATTCAGAACGTCATAAACAATTAGAGCTAACATAACATTTCACTTCAAGTATAAAATTAATATCAACTTTCTAAGTAGTATCCCATACTACTCGTTTGGAAAAATAAGAAAAATAAATTATATTTGTGTTGAACCATATTCATAATTTGAACTTTAAAAAAAAAAGAAAAAAATCTAAATCCAGAACGCTATGATAAATAATGTGAATTACAGTATACTATTGATGTTACCGTGACTACTTTCTGAAATCATCGTAACTCATTGATACATTAACAGTAATTAAACTAGTAAAAAACGATAATAATTTTTATTAATAATAATAATAATATTATTATTTTATTAATTTAATTTATCCATCTTATGGATGATTATTTACAGTTCCTAATTCAAAAATAATCATATAACGCACTGCATTGGATGACTTTGACTTGTTGAAGTAAAATAAAAATAATGTATGTATAAACTTATAAAAAATGTAAGAAAAATACATAACCAAAAAACTCCTGAACCCAAGGTCTCAGGTTCAATTTTCAAAGTGCACAGTTGTATTTCTTTCGGTGCCTCTGTTTGTAGTGACCCAGAGGATTCCTGTTGCTCTCTTAGGGAACACCCACCCCAAACTGGGAACCATTCTTTACTAAATGGAAAATAATTAAGCGGCTAGAACGATGTGTCGACCACACGCTTTTTTTTTAGTGTACCTTGGGCCGACAATAAAAATCCATAACATTTATTTCCCCCTGGACTTAAATGCTAAGATACTGTTTTATTTTTTTGTTAAATTTACTAAAAATATTTTTAATATAAGTAAAAATAATACAAATTTATATAGAACAACATATCTCACGAAGCTATAATATACTTATCCTAATGAGAATATCTTCAATAATTTATTGTAATAATTGCATTGAATTATTGAATTACAATGTAAATAATCTAATAACTAGTCTAATATTTATAACATACAATTGCGGAATGCAAAAAGCATATGGGTAAGTTTAAGGAACAAACTATTTTTAACATTGTGAAGCACTCGGCACTTGTCTCGATAAGTTTAAAGCGAATTCCTAAGGTTGTTCTCATGAAAAAACCACAGATTTTATTGATATTATCTCTGATCCTACCAACGAGAAAGAAAAATATTAGTCAACTGAATTGTGGGTATGGGTGCATGTTAATGCAAATCAAGTCAATTTATTATCTGTCAAGTCAATAATTTTATTGCGGCAGATCAATAACAGTTCCCCTGCTTCTAAAAATATTAAATTCCTCGCAAATAATATGGATGACAAGTGAAAAATAAAGAATCAAGATATTAATTTTTTTTTTTAAATCATTGATCATAAGCTATTTAAATCTCTCAAGCCAATTTTAAATTTATTTTACTTCCCTCCTAAGGGAAGGATCAAAGTAAAAGGGGGGTTTTACTGTTTGCTACTCTATTCCAAACACTCTTGTAACTGGGCAAACTTTTGTTTTTCGATAAATGCCAAGATTTCAGTTTTATTTATTTATCTATCGATTTACCCTCAACTTAATGATCGATTAATTTCACCAGAATACTCTATTTTCTAGAGATACAAACAGCTGGGGAGTAAATCCTCTACAATACAATTTTTACAAGATTTGTGAGAGACTATAATTACCTGTACTTTGAGGAATTATGTAATTTCATGTTAAACTCAAGTGAAAGAAGATATTCCTGAGGAAATAATAATTATAAAAAATTAAAAAAAAGGAAAAGAAAGAATTTAAATTAAAAAAAAGAAGTTTACTGCTAATAAAGGGCGAAAGAATTTATTTTAATTTCCAACTAATGTGATTTATTTCTACTTTTTATTTTAAGAATCTTTCGTGAAGAATTTTAACTAATCATCTGTCCCTTTCTTTTTATGTTGGATTAGCATTTGTGATTAAGCGGTCTTGTCTCGAGGAACTCCAGCTACAACTAACTGTGTTCCAGTGTTTCTACAGGCGTGTTTAATCAGGGAGTGAAATAATAACAAGTGAATTTAAGTGGGATATTTCACTTTGAAAGGATGTACGGATAATGTAATTGTATTTCTACATTACAAGTAACTTCAGGAGTTGACAATAGCCTCAGCCAATGGCCTCAGTAGTCGAGAGGCGAGGTTAAAAAAAGAAAATGAAGAAGCCCGCCTCAAAGACTGCGTTAACTACCGAATTCCTCTGTATGTAATTGATGAATTTATGTATTTCAATTTTACATACCATGACGTGTCTCACACATTTATACCATTAATATATATACCATAATATATCCTACACCATTAAGGAAATCTGTCTGTTTCACTGCTTTGAACTAAATATTTCGCCTTCTGCAGCGAAAACACATTTCTCGCTGCTCTTAAAATATCAGGTAATCCCCTCTCATTTGTCCGATTTCCTTCATAACACATTTAAATGCGATTACGCAAAATTTCATTAAAATAAACAACTAAATATAGTTTATAATCTATGAAATTGAAGTATATGGTTCATTTAAACCCCAAAAACGAACTAATATACTTCTGTACAGTTAAAAAGAAATTGTATTTTATCAGTAAACAAATTTGTGAGTAATCCCGTTAGTGTAAACTAAATATTGCGTCGGTTGCTGATAAAATAATTTTTGTACAATAGTTGTAATCCCCCATTCCTATTCGCTGTGCGACTCTGTAAATATTTATTTTATCAAAATACAATTCTGTGTTGAGTTTATTTACTCTAACTAAATATTGCACCAGCAGAATCGAATAACTTATTGTTCTCACTATCCAACACTCCTAATCTTCATTTCGCTCTACTTCAGAATTCAGCCTGTAATTTTTCATTTAAAAGCGTAATGTGAATTTAATTCTTTTTTTTTTAAACCCAATGTTGCAATATAAATAAAAAAATTCTTATGATTAGATAACACACAAATTTCGCATAAACAATTTTATTTTGATAAACTCTTTTCCTTCCAAGCAAAATAAGTAAAGGGGAAGAGATGAGAAGTGGAGAATTGATAGAAGATGCAAAGAAGTGTCTGACGCTGGTAAATTCAAAGCAGTGGCCTATCCTTTCTTTTCTTTCCAGGACATTAAGCATGGGGGGTGAGAACAGCTGTTCTATAAGGAGTAACTGGAAGGGGTAGTGTGGGGGTTGCGTTCATCTATCTCTGCGGAGTTTTAGTCTCGCAAGCGGGTGCTCCACTAAGCTCGCACGCACTAAACGCACCTTCTGTTTAGCGAACTCTGATCAACTACCTTAGGAAGCCCAAGAACATGTTATTCTACAGAAAAATCAATTCTAATTTTCTCAACAAAATTGTGACAATATTCCAACAATAGCAGGCATATTACAGTCTAGATAACTCGAGAATTATACTTTAAAATGTTTAAATAATTTTTAATTCGTTATATACTCCATACATACTCCACAAACAATAACGCTGTAACCGAAAATTACCCTACATTATAAAGGGCGTTCATTTAAAAAACAAGCACAGGTGAAAAAAATATTTTTCCAAGAAATGTTTAGGATCAAAGTACTTGGACACCTACAAAAATTATTCTCTCTCTTTATATTTATAAAAATATTAGTATTATATACATATATTAGTTGAGAGTGGTGTCACTGGTCACCATCTCTCCTCATGTGAATTTCATTAACGTCATTTTTTTTTATTAAAAAATTTTTGTTTATTTTTAACAGAATTTNTGAAGTATCGTAAATAAAAAAATATATATATGAAAATTAGAATGTTACTATCTGGGCCAAAGATTCTCGTACAACAGCTAAAAATACATAAAAACAAATTTTTGTTTACAGTGTCAATATAAAATATTAATATTGTATACAAATATTAATATTGAGTAATTATAAAATCAATAATCTATTTTGTGACATTTATTTATATAAGTTATACAAACTATTTTTATTTTGAATTTTAATTAACTATTAACTTTTTAGTTTCAGTACGTCAAATAAAGTTTGATTTATAACCTTTATTTACAAATTACATTCTGTTAAATATAAATAAAAACTTTTCATAATTTGACTACATTGAATAATAATAAAAAAATGACATTAATGAAAGTCACATGAGGAGAGAAGGTGACCAGTGACACCTCTCTCAAATCAAATAAAATTCAAAATAAAAATAGTTTGTGTAAGTTATATAAGCAATATAATAATAACCGACTTCTCCATGAATAATTATTAACAGTTCCTTTTCAAAAAATAACCAAGTAAGGCCCTCCATCGTAGGACTTTGATTTGTTGAAGTAACATGAGAACACCGTCTGACATTTAAACTTAAAGTGATGAATTACAGAAGGCGGTCTGGCGGTTAAGGTACAGGGCTCCTGCAGGCAAAGGTCTAAGGTTCAATTCTCATGGTGCACAGTCAGGATTTGATACTCTTATTCTGTGCCTCTGTTTGTAATGACAAGGAGGATACCTGATTTTCTCATAGGGAAGACCTGGCCGTAATTATTAACCATTCTTCATTGAATGGGAAGACATCAGGACGCGTGCTGATCACACCTTCTCTAGTGTGCAGGGTTACGAAATGAATGCATCCTTAAAATGTATTTCCACCGGGCCTATTTGACCTGTCGCGGGACTGGTTACATTTTTCTTTCCTTTTTTTAAAAATATGTGTATCATTTAAAAGTCATTAAAAAGTTATTGATTTAGTATTACTAATTCATGTAAAAAAAAAAAAAAAAATTGTTTGAGTGTTTTCAGCCCTGAAGAAGAGAAAAGATATTCTCAGAACATTTGCCTAGACTAAGTTATAGTAAAAAATTATTNTTTGAATAAATAGAAGTTTTTTTTTTTTTTGGTTTTTTAAAATAATTTTTTAGCTACTAGAAAAAATAAAAACACTTAATTAGAATTTTTTTTTTAAACATAAGTTGGGGTTATTAGTTACACTTGGTTGCTAGAAACACATGCTGATCAATTCATCAAAACATTATTTATATCATAAGCGAGTAATGTCTTGAACAAGATATTATAAATTTTAGTAAAAATATATCACAATGCACTTTTTCAACGTGTCACAAGTCAATTATTGCAAAAAAGATAATGTTAAATAAAATGAAATGTATATGCTAAATATAAAATAAAATAGAAATTGGCATAAAGAAATCAACAAATAGTGGATTTTAAAACAAAATAATAAAAACTAAACTAACTTTCAGCAGGGAATTTGGGACAAAGGAGGAATATTGTAAGAGTGTTACCTTGTGAGTGAGGCAGAGTGATAAGAAGGGCTATCAGACAGAGGATGGCTGCTGGCCCCCTGGTGTCCATCTCTCGTGTGGCTACAGGCGAAGACGACAGAGGATCACATTCCCTTCGTCCTGGCGAAGTCCTACGATCGTCCTCACTCGAGACACCTCACTCGAGAGGCACCGTGGCAGCCGGCTGCCTCAGACAGACTGACTACTGACTGCGCCTCTCCCCTCCACCACCCCCAAGCGCCACCCTCCACCGCCGCCCTCCGAGAGCGCCGAAAAATCATAGCGTCTTAATCACTTACCACGCGGGGGCTTACCTTTCCATCACTCCCCTCGGATACTCGAATTAACTGATTAACTAACCCTGATTAATTACGTCCCTTCCACCCTGACTCTTCACTTTTTTCTTGTTCATAATTTGCATAAGTCTTCAGTAAGAGGATCCAAGTGCCAAATTACTGCTTCGTGAAAGTATTTTATTTATAACTAAATTGCCACCAGAAGACTGTTAACCGGAAGTCTTAAAGCATAATAAAAAATACTATAAAGTTTCTATATTTCTTTGCAGAAACTTATCCTACCTGAATATCTGGCAAAGAGCAGTATAAATGTTTATTTTTAAATAAAATAAAATATTAAAGAATGTTATTACTCAAATATCGAATGCATTTTTCACGAATTATTTATAAATTTCAGCTTACATTGAATTATTTTTTCCCTATTGATTGTGAAATTTTTTTTTTTTTCAACAATTGATCTCGTACTCAACAGATGTTAAGACATGTTATAAGCTCTTTTTTATACATGATTATACATATGTGGCTTTAATGTGACAGGGCAATTCTTATTATTTGGTTGGCATTTTTTGGTTAGTGGTTACCATGATTGCAAGAATGGTGTGTCAATGATTTTACAGACATGTCCCTCATGGAATGTCAATAAAATCTTATTTTCAATAAATTTAGCTTATAGTAGCATAACATTCATATTGGTAGAATTTGGTGGCCCAATATAAATGAACAAAGTAAATTTAATTTTAGAGTTTCAATTTTGAAGTTTTTGAAAAGAAGTATGATGGTAATTGTGGTAAAGTAATCCCCAATTTCATTAATAATTTAAATCATACAAGGAGCTAGAAAAAACTCTCTACCTCAGCCGGGGATCGAACCAGCGCCGGATAATGGGGGACCCGGGTTCTTTTCTAGCTCCCTGTACGATTCAAATTATTAAAGTATTTATAAGGTTTTTGAAAAATAATTATGTGTAATAATTAAAAATAATAATGAATTTAAAACAACAATATTCCCTCTAAAATGTATAGATCAATTAAACTATATAAAGAAGCTCATGTAATGGTAATTTAAATTTCTGTAAATAAATGCATTTTTGGTTTAGTTTTAGAATTGCAAAAACTGAATGAATCCCATTACTTGCTACTTCCTCTAATTCTTACCGACATATAGTTATGGGAGCGAGTGTGTGTGTGTGAGCTCGAGTGTGTCTTGTGCTATGGGAATACAATTTTTCTCCCTAATTTGTAGATTTTGATTTGTCAGGAAAATCATTTTCATGGGAACTTTCTTTTGAAGTTTCAATTGTTAAAAATGTAGCTGCAACAGAATTTGTCCATCCATCTATTATTAATTTAAATATAATTAGGTATTATGTTTAACGAATATCAATAATTCATTGTTGTCAACAGCCCATTCTACAAGTCTAACACGACGAACAGACTAAGTATATGAATAAAATGCTTCTCTTATTATTTTAGGAAGAATAATATTGATTTAAGTAGAGTAAACAGATTGTGCACTACTTTTTTCCCAGTCGGGGTTATAAATAGTTAAATAAACTGTCATATTATGTTGAAAGAGAAGAAGGAGATATGGCAAAATGGATGTGTAAGTAACTATGCTAGCAGAGACCAAATGCACATCTCAGACTAAAATCAGGAAATAAGAGTGGGAGGCAGTAATACATTTTGCAAGCTGAAATACTGAATGTATTTTGCATGCTGAAATAGTGAATATATTTTGCACATGTTGACAGTTAGGGGTTCCTTCATTGGCTAACCCTTTCCTAACGCGATTTACCCGGGGCCTGGAGTCTGAGACAATATCCTGAAAGACGATGTGGGTCTGAATTTCCCTTCGGGGTCTTCCTGATTTCCACAGGTGAGGGACTTCGCCTTGGAGAGGTCGCGCATGGAATTCCAGCTAAACTCCATGGCCGGCGTAGCCTCAGACATCTCAATTCCGCTGGTGCCAGTTCGAGTCCTGCCCCAGACAAGTTTTCATCCAGAAATGGCTTCCACTATATTTCGTCAGAAACCCTAAACGTGATTAGAAAATCCCTTTTTTTTTTTTTTTGCTTCAGAGAACACTAACACAAACTATAAACGTACAAAATTAGTCACATGATATATATAAGTAGAGTAGCTAAAATGGAGCTCAAAACTTTTGAATCTCATAAATTTGAACGGTCTATAAAACATTGTTTACATTTTAGCCGAATGAAACATTGTATTAAATTTTTTTTTTTTTTTTTTAATGTTCAAATTGCATTATTAATGTTGACCTGAATTCCTACACTAAAATAAACGCTTCTTAGCGACTATAATTTTCAGCCGAACGCAACTTGCCTCGCCTGCTCTTGAAATGATTTATACCTGACTAAAAACTAATGTTCAGTTGATTATTAGCTAGTTAGTATATTCATTAAGAGTATGGTTTTACTTTAAATAAAATTCGGTAAAATCGTTTTAAGGGCTTAATGAATTTATTTTATAGAATCATAGAAAGCAACATATTTGTCTTCAGTAGGGTTTAATTTAATTTAATTTATCTTTCAATATAAAATTACAAGTACAATATCTACTTATTCAATACCTTAAAAAAATATCGAAGTGGTCGGTCGAATGAATGGTGGAAGTAAATACCATTCCACATTAGAACCAGAATAGAATACGGAGAAGTCCGGGCTTATAACTCACAAATCAACCCCCTGGTGTCCATCTCTCGTGTGGCTACAGGCGAAGACGACAGAGGATCACATTCCCTTCGTCCTGGCGAAGTCCTACGATTATCGTACAATGCATGAATATTCGTGAAAACAAAGCAATACCAAAGGGATGTAATTACAAAATCTGTACAATTGGTATTAGTGTCTGAACAAATTCCCACCTCCGAATTCCCGCAGGCAATTTGATAAATAAATAAAAGAGCAAATGATTTGATACGAGAATACACTTTGTGAAACAATTAAACCAATTCAGATAGGTTTTCATTGAACATTATTAATCAATATATATCAAATTAAGCAATTAGTTCCATCCCTTAGTCTCATTTTAAGCCTTATTGGTACTGGAGGGAAACAAATTTTAAATAGGAGTTTAATGAAAAATTATAACTTACTTTTACAGAATATTCATTTATTGTATCTTAAAACTGATGTTTAATTTTTTATTTACTATTGGTTATAGGGCGCAAGTAAATTAATATTTATTGGCCTTTGTCCTCAAGTTTATGTTTACAAAATGTAAACAGGGTCTAGAATAAAGGAATACGATTTATGTATCCCGTTAATGAAATAAAATGTATATTCTAATATATGCAATATAAAAAATGAATATAAAATGTAATAAATATAAATTTAAGTACAATATAGATTTTTTAAATCAATGAGAATATGTCATAAAAAGTAATTAAGTATTTGTTTGAACATATCTATGCAGTGATTGATAATTTAAAACGATTTTAAATACAAATATGATATTAAAAAAAAAAAAAAAATTCCCACCATTCTTATGCATCTTGCTGTAATATTTTTGTACACCCTGATTTACATGACCATTCGTCTCTGGACAACTCTACCCATTTTGGGGAAGGGGAGCTCTTTAGTTTTCCAAAAAATACCAATGAAATAGGATATTTCCCAAGTGAACTACCACTTTATAAGTAAGTGTTTCGTGCTAAAATATAAAAATAAAAATTATCAGCTAAAAACGAACTCACTATTCTTAGCAATTTTTAGTGCAAGGGAACAGAATAAAAAATCTAACTATATTTATTCTGTTCCTTTGCACTAAAAATTGTTAAAACTTACGTGGGATCAAATACCACAAAAAATTAATATCACTATTCTTAGTTTTTTTTCTTTCTTTTTTTCGACTACCGTGCAATTACCTCAGGGCCCGAGTTAGTTAAGCTATTTGTAAGTAACTACCCTATTCTAAACACCATCGGCATTCTAGTGTTTTATTTTATTACGGAAACTTATTCAAGACTCATTAAAACCATAATGCCAGGATAGTTGAAGTATCGAAGAGAGTTAAGAACACACAAGACTTTCTTATTTTTTCAAGTGAACCATTTGGGAAGGGAATTCAAGTAAAATCATTTGACAACTTAAACTTATTTAATAAACTTTTGGACAAGTAATAGAAGAAGAATCTCACATTTGAATATAAAATAATATATTATATATACTTATAATACAAAAGCATCAGCTAATTACATTTGATTTTAGTGTGCATTGTCTAATTCCGTCGTAACATTGTGAGATTTTACAATTATATAAGAAATTTTAAATTATTTCCTCTGGTGGTTGGTTATTTATTTAAGATTTGGATATCTTAAATGTGGGATACCGATCATGGCTTGTGATAGCTCTGTGAATAAAAAATAGAGATCAGCAGAGAACTTTAAATGTCCATGTAATTATATATATTTCTCTCAAAAGAGATATATGCATCCGGTAGAACATAAATGGGTGTTGATGGGGGCACCCATCCACATTGCCAATATGGAGTCACTTGTCAACAAGTAGCTGTCACAAAGTTAACAGTCTTCAAGGTTAACAAGTGTCCTCACACTCCTTTCTTATTCCTGGAGAAGATAACTTATCACTTAAAGAATTACATATTTGCATGCTCAATTATTTTACTGCATGATATCGTCTTTCCTAGTTATAATACTTGATTTTTTACATATTTTTAAATCTTTTCCGCGCTGCCTTGCTTTGTTTTTAAATCAATTTATGAAATATGGATTAGCCAGTAGTATATANTCCACTTTATTCACTGTTACCGGCACTGCAAAGGCTACGACTAGCTAGTTCGGTCAAGGTAGATCCAAAAAATACATTTTTTAAATAAGGATAATATTGCCAACGTTTCGGCTTACAATGTAAGCCATCTTCAGGGCTGTAGAAATACAATGTCATGAGAATACAATAATAATTGAAAATTAGTATAATAGAGAATTGCAATAATATAATGTGATATCAACACGTTCCGTGTAAAATTAGTTTGCAAGTGATACAGGCTAGAGAGCTCTTGACGTCCCTATTAATAGTGTGTTTGCACACCGGACACTGCACCATTGTTTATTTATAAAGCTGAGATAAACAGCTGGCGAGATAAGAGGTAGATTGGGCGTGTCTATTAGGCAGAGGGGAGAGCTATGAAGAATGGATAATGCTCAGCAGATAACTTACTGATAAGTTGCAATCTCTGATAAGTCCGCTCGTTCCGCTACTCACCGCAAACTCCCGGTGTAGATTGAGGAGCCGTAAGACGTCCTACACAAAATTCAAAAACTTGTAAAGATCACTAGAGACTTAATTCAACATTGTGCGAAAAATGAAGAGGAAAATCTCACGTCGGACCTTGAAAATAAGGAATAAGTAGGGAGTCGAGGTGCACTGGTTGCCGTCTCAGGCCAGAATGGTATACCCTAATTGTTGTTTCCTGGCTTCCGGTTATATGGTATTTCCTCGTCTACTCATATTTATATCCATCCTAATGAAACTTGAGATATCTGCTTAGATATCCCAACTCATGCAAGACGGACTTTTCTTTATGGAATTTGGCATATTGCTTTTCAACTTTGAGCAAGTTAATTAAGTTCAAAAGGAGAGTTTGTTGACCGTAGATATTATTCTAAGATGATTTTAGTTGGGGTTCGGTCAAGGTAGATCCAAAAAATACATTTTTTAAATAAGGATAATATTGCCAACGTTTCGGCTTACAATGTAAGCCATCTTCAGGGCTGTAGAAATACAATGTCATGAGAATACAATAATAATTGAAAATTAGTATAATAGAGAATTGTAATAATATAATGTGATATCAAGAGTATGAATGTAGAAAGCTATGTAAGAAAATTTAAAGTTTATGAAAAACAATTTGATAAAAACATGCAAACAAACAGCTTATTGACAAGAACAAAAAAAATTGAAGTTCATTGAACTATGAACCCTATGAACTTAGGGACAGGACGTCCTTTCTCATCTTCATGATAGGTAGGTGTGGCAAATTACTGCTTTAATGATATTTCAATTTTTATAAATTTAGACTCAGATATTGAGTCTCAGAGAAAAGGCTGGACATGCGACAAATGTAAAAAAAAAAAAAAAAAAACGAGGATGACCTCACCAGCTAAATCTACCGAGGAAGGTAATCTATTTTTATATATTCAGGAGGCGATGAGGGCGCTCTCAACGGAGATAGACGAGATAAAAAAACGGTTTCGCTTGTGAGCTATGAGAGTTTAAAGACTCTCTTAATAAAAGCAACGACGCTGCTTTTGAAAATGCCAAACTTCTCAAAAGTATGGAGAACAGACTAGAAGCCCAGACAAAAGTTTTAGAGCAACTAGTGCTTGAAAACAAGACACTAAAGTCAAGGGTGACTGAACTGGAGGTGAGTCTAAATCACGCCCAACAGGAATTACTCTGCAGATCTATCGAAGTTCGAGGGGTACCGTTGTGACTGGTGAAACTCCCGATGGTCTGGTGACGAGTGTAGGCGCCAGTCAGGGCCTAAAGATCGCTCCAGAAGATATAGATATAGTGGAGCGTCATCGCCAGCGAAGGGATGATCCTAGATGCAATGGGTTATCATGGCGAAGTTCGTTCGGCAATCTATGAGGGACGAGGTTGTCAGATTCAGAAGAGTGAAGACATGACAACCAGGCATATTGGCTGGGAGGAGAATGATGCCCATCCCATTTACCTGAGCGAGAGTATGGTCCCCACAAGCGCGTGTGGTTCTCTGGTGGCAGGGTCGAATGTCGACAGGATGACGGCAGACATGTGGTGGTTATCAACATTCCGGAAGACCTGGATATGTTCGGATGACCGTCGGCTGTCTTATGGCAGGTATTTATGGCAGTGGACCGGTACGCATTTGGCGAATTTCCTTTCTCTACGTAAACTATAACCATTTAATGTTTTCTATGTTAATTTTATTTATTATTTCAGTAATGCTGTTTATTATTTTTTTCATTTTTTCTCCTAAGTAGGTTTTGTTTTTCTTCAGTAACAGTGTGTTTTTTATTTATTCATTATTTTGTATTATTATTTTTATAATTTCATTCTTCGAGAAGTTTTACATCAATCGTTCTCTGTAAAAGTTTTACTTCAGTTCTGGAACCAATCCTGTCCTTTCCCCTTCCCATACCTATTCAAAGTTATCCATAATGATTAATGTACTAACATCCTGTCACGATGCCCAATCCCTTTCTGCTCACATTGAATTTCAAAAATATTTGACTCGAAACTTTTTCCATGTCATTTCCGTTTGTGAGACCTGGCTTAAACCCTCCATTCCCTCAACAGTCATATCCCTCCCTGATCGTGCACTCTTCCGCTGACCGAATAGGTGGTGGCGGGGTTGGGCTTTATGTACACAAGAGTTTGAAAGTTCGTATTCTAGCTATCTCCTCCTCTCCCATCTCTCATGTAGAATTCATTTTTACTTAAATCTCTCTTGGCCCTAATTCCCTCCTTTATGCTGTGGTTTACCGTCCTCCTAATGCTCCTTTAGAATTGATAGAGAAAACTCTATATGATTTTTTTATAAATATTTTATTTGGGTGTGGTTTTTTATCCCACGTAAATTTTAAACAATTAATGAGAGGGTATAGAATAAAAAAAATCTATCTATCCCAGTAAGGAATCGAACCTGGATCCCCTGCTATCCGGGCCGAAGCATTTACCAGTTATGCTACCAGGACGAGCTAGATATCTCATTAAATTCCCCCTACACTAGCGGAATCAGCTCCTTCGAGTTTAAGACGAAGTTTTCGTCTTTCTCGTGGGTTAGGCTCTCGCTAGAGTAGAGGGAATTTAATGAGATATCTAGCGCGTCCTGGTAGCATAACTGGTAAATGCACCGGCCCGGATAGCAGGGGATCCAGGTTCGATTCCTGGCTGGGACAGATAGATTTTTTTATTCTATTCCCTCTAATTAATTGCCTATATGATTTTGTTCCCCATTATCCTAATATAATTATCTCTGGCGATTTTAATTCCAACTTTCATTCCCTTTCTCCCTACAAGTTGTATCTTGAGAATCTTTCCAACTCCCTTAACCTTTCCATTGTTCCCTTTGAACCTACCCACCAAACACGAACTGTTGACACTTGGCTGGACTTATATATAATAGACTCACAAAATAATCTTTTATCTTTTTACAGCATCCTATCTCATTTCTTTCTCAGCATAATTTAATCCTCATATCCTATAACATGTATGTATACTCCTATCTTTCAACCTAGATCAGTATCCTTCCGTAAGTTTGACAACCATACCTTTGAGAATCTTGAGGCAGACCTTGGAGTGGAGCCCAATTTTCTCCTCTCCTTCGATCGATCAAAAGGTAGAAATCTTAACAATCTATCTTGTTTCCACCCTCAATGCCCATGCTCCTATTAAATCGTGTCGATTTCGCCTCCCCCCCCCCTCCCCCCTAAGCCCTGGTTAAACAATGAAGTGCGAGATCTCAGGAGAAGTCGGGAGGCAGCCCGAGGCAGGCCAAAGGACGTACTGGTCATCCTGAGGATTCTGCGGCCTACAGACGTCTCCGAAACCTGGCTCAAACCGCTCTTCGAAAAGCCCCCTCGCTTTACTTCCATGAGGCGTTTTCCTCTGCCCCGACCCTAAGTCCAAGCGGAACATCCTAAGAATCCTTTCCTTGTGCAAACCCTCTCTCAATATTCCTCATTTCCCGGGGTCTCCCGATGACTTCTACTCTTATTTCACTTCCTACTCCCAGAGTACTCCACTTTCTATTTCCCTACCAAGCCGCTCTGATTTTAACACAAACAATTTATTTTTCTTCAACATTACTCCTGAAGATCTTTTAGCAGTGATATCAAAAATAAAAACAAATGCAGTTGGTTGCGATTGCATTCCTTTAAAACTCCTTAAAGCCACCCTTCTCAGTATCTTTCCGGTATCTCCGGCACATAAACAACTTTTCCCTCCAGAACTCAGTCTTTCCTAATTCCTGGAAACAAGCAATCGTTAAACCTTTGATCAAAATTCCCAATCCCTTTTCCTTCAATGATTTCCGTCCAATATCTATTCACCCTATCCTTGCAAAAAAATTCGAAAAGTTGGTACAAAAGCAAAAAAGCAAATGTCCTCTTTCTTGGAAAATGCAAAGCTCCTAGATTCTTTCCAATCTGGTTTTAGCCCTGGCTTCTCTACCCAGACTGCTCTCCTAAAAATAACCTCAGACATTCAAGCTACAATTCATCAAAGAAAAATCTCAATCCTTGATCTCCTTGATTTCTCAAAATCCTTTGATACGATTGATCACTCCCATCTGCTTTCTAAACATAACACCTTTCCTTCTCTAGCAATTCCCTTCTTCGGTTTCACTCATTCCTGTCTCCCAATTCCCCTCTTCCCTATTACAACTGGGGTCCCACAGGGCTCTAGCATCTCTGCCACCCTGTTCTCTGCCTATATTAATGACCTCAACCTTTCCATTAGACACTATTCCTATCAAATTTACGCAGAAGATACCAAAATTTACCTGTCCTTCCCCCCAGAAGAATTACAAACCGCCACCCGAAAAATCCAAGAAGACCTAAATTCAATATGTTCCTGGGCTTTGACAAACAAGCTTTCTCTGAAGGTCAAACAATCTCAAGCTACTGTTTTTTGGTCTAGATTCTTGCTTACATCATTCCCTACTATTCCTTCCCTCACAATTAATCAGCGTCCAATTTCCTTTCATTCCTCAGTGAAAAACCTCTGCATTACCCTAGACCAAACCCTTTCATGGAAACCTCATATTTCACAGACTTCCCGTCGCTGTTTCTCCAATCTCCAACAATTTCGCCGCTCTCCAACAATCTCCTGCCTCGTAAAACTCGTAGTCTCCTTGTGACCTCACTCATATTCCCTCATTTTGACTATGGTTGCGCTGTTTATGGGGGCCTAATTGTAGAACTAGAGAATAGGCTTAAGCTTCTGCTAAACTGTTTCATCAGGTTTGTCTTTGGTTCTCTGTGGAGCGCCCACGTTACAGAGCTGTACTCCCAGTCGGGATGGTTATACCCATCTTTCCGTAGGCAATATTTCCTTGGTTCTCTCCTTTATCAAGTCATATTTTCCTATTCCCCTCCCTACTTCTATGATATTTCCCGTCTTTCAAATCCTCAGTATTTTCCAGCCCCGCCCGTCCTCGACTTTCCGACCTTCATCCTCCTCCTTAAAAATCCGCTGCATTTAGTCACTCCTTCCTCGTCAGATCCTGCAGTCTCTGGAACTCGATCCCTCTAAACATTCGTCACTCTTCCTTGCTCGCATCCTTTAAATCCCAGCTATTTCAACATCCCCTCTCTGTACAATTGGGTATCAGGAATTGCTAAACTGTATATTGTTTAATTTTTATTTTTATCATGATATTAGTTATTCTATTAGTTTTGATTTTCATTGTTTTTTCTTGTGCAGCACTCATTTTATTTTTTTGCCTATATTCTTTATTGTATTTTTAGTTGTTTTTTTAAATTACTTATTTGTTTTATTTCTGTAATTGTAAATATTATCATATTTATGTTCAAAATATTTTATATTATTAGCCTATTCTTTATTTTTACTTTTTATTTTTATTGTTGCAACTAGGTCAGAATCAGCTAAACTGTCAGCTGTGACCCTCTTGTTATTCAAGGGGGCTTATGTCTCAGAATAAAATTTATTTTTCTTTCTTTCTTTCTGTATAACATGTAGGGTACATCATGTGACCGCTAAAGTCTGGCTCTAGATTTGCCGGGAAGGTAGAGTGGGGGAAATACTCACCATCTTCTCTAAATGAGCTTTCTCAAAAATATAATAAAACATAAACGTTAGAAAATTGCATTTTACACCTATATTCTTTAAACTTTTTCCTAACTCAAATAGCAACGAAGTTATTACGATTATAAATTTTGGCCTCCCTCTCATCCGATTTCAACCAAAAATAAATAGTTTAAAGAACTTTCAATGAAAATCCTAAATAAATTATAAATTTTGTTTTCATATTTTTAAAAAAAGTGGTTCACATTCGAAGTTATATTTTTAAATATCCTTCTTGATATGATTTTTTTTTAATATATCACAGGATATAAATGGTATAACATTACATTCACACCATTTGTTTTTTTCATAACGCAACTCATTTTTTCATATCGATGATAATATTGTTTAAAATTTTGGTCACATCGACCGGATTGTGTCATTAACGAACTTATCCAACGGTATACAATAAGAAGCTTGAATGCAGAATTTGGTTACATTATATTAAAAATTGTGAACGCTATAGCTCTTACAAAAATATATATTAATTTTACACACCAAATGTAGGATAAGTGAATTTCCCTTGCAATTCTAGGGCGTAAAATATAAAACTTGCATAGGTTCAGGTGAACCCCTACTCTTTTCTATCCACTCCTACAAGACCTATTACTAATCGAGAGAGACTAAATAATAATCGTAGTTTTCCGTTGTGCATTTAAAAACTATTTGCTGATTTTCATTTTTTTTTTGTTTTAAATTGTACTGTAGATTGTTGACAGGCACGCATGTGTGTGAGCATATATATATAATTTTAATAGCTATAATTTTTGGTGTGTAAAAGATAAGTTGAGAGAAAATATAGACTTTTTTTAAAATCAGAAATAAATAAAAAAAACACCAATAGATTAACTCCTTCGGAAATAATAGCTAAAAAAAGTCAATATCTATTCCATGTTGTGAATAAATAGTGAAGTCAATAGCTTGACAGCTTAGTTATAACTATTGGGCATCAGAAGAGTTATTGACGTCCCTTTAATGAGGGGAACAATGACCTTTATTGTGATATTGGAGCTTTGGCCAGCCATTTTCTGACTGATGTAAATTTAGTTGTTAGAGGAATTTTAAATTCGCTCATTTTGACAAAATACCACACAAAAAGTGTTTAGCATGAAAAAATAGTCTGTATAAACTAGTAAATAAATACAAATGTAAAATAATAATTCAACGCACAAAGCAAATCAGAGGAGAGCATGAACTAGTACAGGTATATAGATGTCTGATATTCACCCAAATTTACCTGTCCTTCCCCCCAGAAGAATTACAAACAGACATTCTATAAATTCAAGAAGACCTAAATTCAATATGTTCCTGGGCTTTGACAAACAAGCTTTCTCTGAAGGTCAAAAAATATCAGGCTACTGTTTTTTGGTCTAGATCCTTGCTTACACCACTCCCTCCTATTCCTTCCCTCACAATTAATCAGCACCCAATTTCCTTTCATTCCTCACCCAAGAACCTTGGAATTATCCTAGACCAAACCTTTTCATGGAAACCTCATATTTCACAGACTTCCCGTCGCTGTTTCTCCACTCTCCAACAATCTCCTGCCTCGTAAAACCCGTAGTCTTCTTGTGTCCTCACTCACATTCCCCTATTTTGACTATGGTTGCGCTGTTTATGGGGGCCTAACCGTAGAACTAGAGGATAGGCTTAAGCTTCTGCTAAACTGTTTCATCAGGTTTGTCTTTGGTTCTCCGAGGAGCGCCCACGTTACAGAGCTGTACTCCGAGTCAGGATGGCTATACCCATCTTACCGTAGGCAATATTTCCTTGGTTCTCTCCTCTATCCAGTCATTTCCTATCTATACCCATCTTACCGTAGGTATACAATAAGGTTAAATAGACGATTAATGAATATTGCCAATGGAGAAAGTTGTAGGCCTCCATCTCTAGTTTACAGAGATATTTTTTCAATTTCGCCGCGACACGAACTACTTATTTAGGCGCATCCAAATTTGCACGCTTCTTATATAAAAATTGAAATGATATTGGGGATAGCAGATTTTGCAATGAAGTTACATCTTGGACTATATACGCTGCATATATAATATTAGCGTAACAAAGGAGGAATTTTGGCGGTTATTCGCGGGTCTATATACAACCTATAGTACTTAATTCAGACAAGTGCGATAGTGTTTGCGGGAAGTATCAGAAACAGCTGTCTGATGGTTACTGCCAGCTGGCCACAGAACTCAGCGGTTGTGTAGTCCTGGCCGGAACTGATCTCTGGCGTCTGCACGTCAGTCACTCTTCCAAGAGACAAACATCTCTAAATCAAGAGCTTTACATTTGGTAGCTCTTATTCAAAAAGTGTATAACTAATGCAAAAGAGGATATGTATCACTAAGTAATACAATCTTAAAATGTAATTGCTATTAGAAGTAGAGACTTCCCTTTCATTTATCAAGAGCTGCAAGTCTGATATTTATATTAACATTTCATTTACATTTTCATTCAAAATACTTCAACATCATCTGCAAACACTAAAACTTTTGTTGGGTCATAAAATTACAAAAGGTCATTTATATACAACATTGGGTTTACATTGCGTATAAATGTTTTTATGAATTTGTACCATAACTCGGAACATACTGTCTGTTGGTTTAAGCAATTTTTTTTTTAAATCGGCAAGGGGGTAAAGCAGGGAATACATAAAAGATTTAGGGGACTCAATTGGACAATGGATAGAAATAAATGGGGAAAAATAAATCTTCTAGCGTGTCCAGACAAGCAACTATTTCTAGCCCCATATCCTGATACAAGTTTGATGGTAAAGTCTCTGAATACTTGTGAACAATGGAATAAAAATAAACTTGAATAAATCCGTAAATTATATTTTTCTAAAGGAGGACAATTAAACATAAAGTAAAAAGGCGAAAAAACTTAAACACAGAACCAATTGAAATAGTCCTGTAATATTAGTATTTAGGAGCTCGTCTTACTCCTACACTTTGTTTAAACATTTTACCAATAAGCTATCCAAAGCAATAACTGATATTATTGTAACATGGAAAACATTCTTACGTAAGATTGGAATATGTTAACAGTTAAATACGGCATATTTATGGCATTCGTAGAGTATAGTGCTCGAGTTTGGGGAGTTCAACTATACAAATATCTGAATAACTGTCGAGTAAAACAATTTTTCGTAAAGAAAATATTTAATTTACCCCAATGTACACCAGATTTTGTGATTTACCCTCAACCAGGACTAATACCCCCTTATCTAAATACAATTTAATTACACCACTTAATATATTCTAAAAGTTATGAATCTTCTAAGAAATTGATTTTGGCAGAAGAGATTATTAGAAAAAATTCGTGTTTTGGTACACGAAGCTAAAGAGCATAATATCTACAAATAACTTAAATTTTAATTTAGATATAAAAATATTGAAAACTGGTCAAACGACTTTGAAAATATCTGGAAGATTTAATGAAAAAACAAAATGCACGCAAATTTGTATTTTAAGGACCAAAAATCTGTAAGAACCATAAAATATAATTCAGCATAATCGTTCCGTTTCTTTGTTAGTTTGAGATTTCTCTGGCTGTATTTATCTTAATTAGTATGGTAACTACTTTAAGTACACATATTAAATGAATTATATTTTTTTTTAAATTTAATTTCATGTTTTTGAATAAGGAATTTTGTGTACAGTAGTTTTTTTAGGTCATGTAAACACATATTATTTCTGAAGAGAGGATTGTTGGGAATTCTGTCATGGTAGTTGAAGAATAAAAAAACTAATTTGTAACCAATTTCAGGCCTTCATCCGTGCTGAATATGAAAAACAAAAACATACGAAATAATATAGAAACATGTCTATATGTCATAATCTAACAAAGCAAAATAAATGAAAATATGAAACTGAAAATATGAAAAAATCTACTATATAAAATGGATACTAAACATATTGTAAATAATTAATCTTTATTTAAAAAATAAAATAGAATGTGTGTGTGTATGTAACGTATGGACTTTAAATCGGCTGGGTCGATTTTGATGAAATTTTCAGGGAATCCTCAAAATATTCAGGCAGGTGAAACTGTGAAGTCTGATTTTTGATTTTCGGTCTGCGGGCGGAGGGGCGTGGCAAAATCAAATTTTCATTTCCAATTTGCCTTAAATACATGTGTGTCTTTTTTTATTGATCCCATATCTACACCATATGTAAATTATTCTGTGAAAAAACTTTATGATAGGTATTCCATGAATTTTTATTTGATGGCCGTAATTTTCGTTAAAAGCTCAATTAAAATCGTGTGATAATACAACACAAATGTTCGCTAAGTGCAGCAATGCCCTAAAAAAAAAAAAAAAATAAAATAAAATAAAAAAAAATTGGCAAAACGAAGTTTGCCGGGTTCGCTAGTTATTAATAAAATTCTTAAGTGTACATACCAAGTAGGGTGATGGGGAGAGAGAGAGAGAGAGGGAGAGACCCGTTGTGTTATTTGACCGTTGTGGAAAGGAACGGGAAAGTGATGTAGGAGTGGGGAACGGATGAGAAGGTTTAAATGGCTTAAGTTTCATGACATGCTAAATGCTATGAGGGTGAACTTATTATGATTTTTGTTTTAAGATGTGAAAAATATTACTGTATGTGGAAGAAATATAGTCTTTGTCTGTTTTGTCATTAATGGGGTTTTGTTTTAAATGTATCTGAGTCTATTCACGTACTGGCAGTTCTTAATAAATGGATAATACTCTATAAATTGTTATTAAACACTTCTAAAACATATTATATGAGTTTTAAAATTAAAGGTGGTGGGCATAAATAAATAGATATTAGTTTTAAAAATATAAATCTTGAAGAGGCCACAAATACTAAATTTTTATAAGTAATTTTGTGTTAAAGTTTAAATTTAAACTTAAAGATAATGAGATGAAGAATAAAATGAATAACGCTGCTTAAGAATTAAAGAAACATAAAAGAATCATAGACTATAAATATTTCGTAAGTATGTACCATGAGACTTTGTGTCACAATAATACGATTACCCTTGTGGGGTTAAGTTCAAGAGATTTCATGATCTTTAAAGTACAAAAGCGGGTTATGAGGAGTCCTTTATAATTGATTTTGAAAATGATTTCTCATCGCTTCTCTTTCTATCTTTCTCACCCTTAAAAACATCAAAAGGTATATTCAGAAAAAGGGGGCTCTATTATCAGATTGTCAAAAATGTGTTCTATTAGTCAAATATCATTTGACATCCTATCATGAAAAATTATTGAAGTATGGTAATCCATTACAAAAAAAATCTAAACTGAATAAAAACCAAAGGCTTTTCAAAATATAATTTAAAACTCTAAGATGATTTTAGTTGGGGTTCGGTCGAGGTAGATCCAAAAAACACAAATAAAAAAATACATTTTTTTATTTGTGTTTTTTGGATCTACCTCGACCGAACCCCAACTAAAATCATCTTAGAATAATATCTACGGTCAACAAACTCTCTCTTTGTATAATTTAAAACAAGCGAATTGAAAATAAACTTTACGGCACAAAATATTTTTCATAATTGAGGCGTTCCCGTTGAAAAGGAGGTAAGTGTCAAAAAATAGCAATATTAGTTTTTTCACAGAAAAGAATCTATGCTCCAAGGCCAATTTCCCTGAAAAAGAGGTAAGTTCCTAACTGTCTTGGTTTGGCTCCAAAAAATTCCAACAGATGGCACTCGGGGTACCGCAACCAGTTTTGGCTTTGAGAAGGAGGTAAGTGCTAACATCAACAGTAACACCTCCTTTTCAACGGGAACGCCTCAATTAAATTTTAAAAAGTTTGTCACGCAGGAGCTAAATAAACAAAGCAGTTTTCCCATGTTTCATTAAAGATGGGCCTGAATAAGAGCAATTTAGGAATTATTATCAGCCCGGATAATACATATAGCTTACTGTATGACCGCTAAACCAGGCCGAGAAGGGTGAGTGGGGGAAGCGCCCACCCATTGCAGTTACATTGGTATATTTCTTCCTTATTATGATTTTTTGTAAAAATGTTATAAAACATAAACGTTATAAAAAAGATTTTAAATCTGCTATAGTTTACAAATTTTTTTGTAACACGCTAAAACAAAAATAACAGTACAATAGACATTTATTCTAGCTTTCAATATATTAGAATAAAAATAACTTTGATCTTTGTTCATTCTGTTATCAACAGGATTTTGTTGTTAGTTAATGTATACAGTTTCATTTAATAGCCCTATTTGTTCATTAAGTATAGTTGAAAGAGTGAGTTTTCAATTCAAATATGTGTCCGTTTTATATATATATATATATACTTGATGATCGTGGAAGGGAGTTTGTGGCATGGANAGATATATATATATATATACTATGTTTTTAAGTGCAGTTTTCATTTCTCTGATGTTGAAGTCATTTATATGTGTTTTAATTTCATGGGAAATTACCAAAGGATATATTCAACAACTACAATCAATTTAAGATACTTGAAAATTTTGTGAAGTTTATGCCTAAACTTAATATGTGTAATCAATCAAAATTTCTGGTTAAGTTGTTAAAAGTTATTTTTATATGTTAATGGATTCAAAGAGAGAAAGTCTTATTTTTACTTATAGAGCGTCTATGACCTACATTTTGTTGATTATTACTTGATGTGGTAAAATCCCAAGTATTTCTAATAGTACTTAGTTACTTATAATTTTTGTAGTATTTAAATCAGAGGGGAAGACCTCCAAGGCCCCTAAAAAAATTTATGGGGGAAATGGCAAATTACAAAAAAAAAAAAAAAATGTAGCCAAAATGCTACACAAAATGGATAACATTATTAATTTGAATCATACAAGGAGCCAGAAAAAACAACTTTCTACCTGGAAAGAGAACTACTCAGTGGAGTTTTTTTTTTTTCTGGATCCCTGTATGATTCAAATTAATAATGAAATGTGGGATTACTTTACCACAATTATCATCATGATTTAAAATGGATAACAGTTTCGGCTCCATATACATTAAAGTTTATCCTTCGAATTTTTTAATAAGTTCCTAAATTAAATGATTCATACCAATGGTATTCTAGTATAGGTGATCCACTATTACCTTCTCGTGGGAGTCATACAACCAATTTCGGTATTAAGCCACATAGTTTGTGCTGCGTGACATGAACTACCACTGATATATGAGTTTGTTAAGCGATCAACCTCTGGGGTATTACACCTTGAACTCTCACTGAGGCTTCTATAACCAAACAAAACATGTGATAATTACTTAGTAAAATGTGCTTACCTGAATATGTGATTCTGCAAATCAACAACTCCATCCATCCTTCTATCTGGTAGAATATAGATGGGATGTGTCGAGTAGAAAAGATAGATAGTGGGTCGCCACCTCTAAGCCTTAATTTTATTACTTGTCAAATGACACTTTTCTAAATCACACAATCAAGAGTAATTAATTCGTTCAGCCATTTCAGTAACTAAAAACAGGATGAAATGAAACACACCGGAAAAAACAAGCCATGTTAAACGAACTAACTACTAAGAAACTACTTCAATTGTTAAAAAAACACCACCGTTACTTTTTAATATAATTACAGGCAACACTTATTACTGCTATTATATTTATATTTTTTAATTACATTTATTGGTAAATATAGAATCTTGAAGAATAAAAAACTCATTTTATTTTGCGATCGTAAGATGGATGTTTGCTTCGTGTAGCTATTCTACAAATTTTTAAATCCTCCAAGGTATTTATAGGTGTAACAGTTTTTGACAAAACTAAATTAATTTATGGTTAATGTAAATAATGTTTTTATTAAGCAAATTTATTTTCTTTTTCAATTAATTTGAAAATTGTAGATCACCAACTGCCATTATTGTAAGTTCTGTAATCTAAAACAAAAAAAAAAAGTATTTTTAATGTAAAATTAATCTGTAAATTATTGTATTTCCACCACTTACACTTCAGATATAGTATTTTTATGTTTTTATTGTCCCTATAAGTAATAAAATTCTCTAATGGTTGTAACTTTTAGGCTTAACTTCAGCATATAAAAATAAAAGATTCTTTTAAAATGCTTATATAAAGTTTGAATCTTTGGAGTCAATCTTCATGTGAAACCTAAGTCTAAGCAATTTTGTTCAACTTGATGCCAAAATATTTTCTATGTTACAACAAAATTCAATATTTATGTAAGTGATATTATTTAAGTGGATATTCAATTTCCTTATTACAGTCTATATTAAAAACTAGTTAATGTTGGAAATGGGAGCATTAGTAGTAGAATTACTTTAAAGCAAACTTATTATTTGTACATTTATCTTATTATTATAGGCAAAGGAAATAATGTATAGAGAATAAAAGGTGCAGAAATTAATTTTCTACTATCAGGATATTCATGTTGCTATCATGATGTGACTTAGGAAACATTTCAAAACAGATCTTCACCAGTTAAAAGAAACTAAAATATGGTATAAACAATTCATGAGAGGGAACAGAATAAAAAAATCTATCTGTCCTCGCCAGGAATCGAACCTGGATCTCCTGCTATCCGGGCCTGGTATGCTGACCGTTACACCACAAGGTCCAGCTAGATATCTCACTCAATTCCCTCTTCACTAGCGAGAGCCTAACTTACGAGAAAGACGAGAACTTTGTCTTAAACAGTTTTAACTTAAGTTTAAGACGAAGTTCTCGTCTTTCTCGTAAGTTAGGCTCTCGCTAGTGAAGAGGGAATTGAGTGAGAAATCTAGCTTTTTTATGTGGTGTAACGGTCAGC
>KZ808473.1:85105-102552 GCA_000696205.2 Oncopeltus fasciatus | reverse complement strand
TTTTTTTTCCCGCAAGAAATAATCTGCTAATAGTAGGCTTGGACAATTTCAATTTTATAGTAATTAATAAATCATAATTTGTAACTAAACGTATATTATTTTGGATTAAAGTAAATTTTAGTTTAAAATTTTGAACAATACATATTAAACATTAAATACCATAGTGATATATTAATGGAACGAGAGATGTCAGTTATGAGGTATTGAATAAAAAATTAATTTTTCTGTTAAATATTTCTTTTTTTACCACTTAAAATAAACTTTCCACCCTAATGGGGAAGTTGTTTGGTCCTTCGGAAACGTCTCTTAATTTCAAGTCTATCGCCTTCTCCCATAGTCGGGGTTTTTCAATAAATTATCAAAATTCAAATAATATGAAGTATTTTAATAGAAAATAGAATTAAAAACAAATAAAAGAAGGCGGTATTCGTATATAGCCGTACCCAATAATTATTGAGTATTCATAAAAACTTTAATACTTCTTGAATAACTTCCACTTGGCCCATCAGGATATATCTTCAATATTTTAGGCTAATTTCTTAATTTCAACACAAGAATCAATAATTAAAATAATATTGTAACTGTAGAAATAACATATGACTCTTAAAATAGGAAGCAAGCCAAAAAAACTTATATATAACAGAATATTTGTGGTTGGAAACGAATAAAAGTAAAATGGTTAAGTGTGTAAACATTTTTGCAGTACCTCCTGATATAATGGTTAACCGGATACTCCAAGTGCCTCAGCACAATGCCTAAGAGTGATATCGAAGGTGGTTTTTTGACATCATCTCTTATCTCCATGTTTTGGATTTCCTGCACAGATAAGGATTGTCAGATCACTTCCAATACATGAAATTCTTTTACTTATGGCATTCTGATTTGCCTTCCTGGTGGATCAACACAGCGGATCTTACATCTTCACATTGAACATTGAGTTGTGAAAGATGATTCGTGATCAAGGCTAACCTCAAACTACAGGTTGTGTTAGGCGAGGGAGTAAGGAGTCTGAAGAAGAGATGCGTTCTGAAGTTTCTTTCTACTTATCACCAGATACGTATTGATTGTTGATGGTGACGAAAGAGAACATCCCCTAAAAGTATTTGATTAGTGCGCCCTCTCACCAACTAATCAGCGCGCCCTTCACTCAGTTCCGTGCTATCCTCTGTCCTGGAAAAAGTTTTACTTTATTCTCTTAGAAAATAGAGCAGTTTAGAGTCAGAGATGAGAAGTGCATCTTAGATCCCAATATTCAACGCATCCAGACCAGTAAAATCAATAAACTAATGCAAAATATGTATATACATTGACGCGTTCGAATTTGAGATATATTTAAGCTCGTTTATCGAACTTTTAGAAAAAAGGGCGTAATTACCGTCATATTTATCGCTCAAACAAGTCATTAATTCAATCCAAACCAAACAATAGTTCAAATATAATGAGTTCGTTTATGGCTGAATTTTGAGGTTGAGTGGGGTTAAAAGTAAGACAAATATATTTGAAATCTTAGTATATTCATTATCATTGCAGTTGTGAAATAATATATGGCAAAATTAAAAAAAAAAATAGTTCTAAATTTAATTTTATAATATTTACATTACATAATATTTAAAAAAAAATTGCATATTAAAGAAGGTATTTGATGATGTAATTTCGAGTTCAATCTTTTTTAAAATAGGCTTTTTATTCCAAATTATTGAATGACTTCATTTTTGGTTTAAATTAGTTGTGGTGAAGATGAGTTAAAAGGAATATAAAATTTTACATTAATGATATCTTTGCTTTTATATGAGTAATAAAAAAGTTCGTAAAATACAATAGACAAAAAATTTAATTTTTAAACATTTATGTTTTTAGAAGAAAAGTCTATTAGAGAAGAAATGACTACAATGACTAAGTACTTTCCCCTCTCTTCATTTCCGGCCAGTCTAGAGCCAGCTGCAGAAGACAGGTAGTGGTTTTAAACAATGGCTCTTTCCGGCGTATAAAATAAATTTCGTCATTTACTCTTATTTATATCTATCCGATTTAGATCATACATGGGAAATCTGCTTATATGACGTAGATACTTTATTTTCGTCATATATCAAAAGGTTATCCAGTATATAAATGCAGGCTGCGAGTGTATGGCCAATGTCTAATGCAATAGCCAGCGAGACTAATTTAGAAGCCATATGTTTGCTATTTTCATAACTGACCTGCTCATTCGGAATATAGTATCACATAAGCTGGAAATTATAGCACAATCATTTATTTTGTCGCATTATTATCTCAAATAATGTATGACAATAATATATTTTAATACACATTTACCTGCAATTCTGTTACCAATAAAATGCCTAATTACTAAATTCCCTTCCTAAATTTAAAAAAAAAAAAAAAAAAAATGAAAAAGAGTGTTGGGCAGCTACACTCGAAATTATTAAATATTTTATAATGTGCATTTGTTGCAATAATGCTTTAGAGTTTAAATGTTATAAAATTATATTTTATGCAAGTTATGTTCTGGAACGTTTTTTCATACGGCAAATCAGCAAAGATACTGGCAATTTTTCAATTTAGTCTCTCTCAAAACCACCCTCTCCTCTTTTGAACTAATTTTATTCATGTAAATAATCTAAAAGTTTATTTTCACTACCAATGAATATAGAACTATCATACCTTCTATTCTCCGTCTTCATTGGTTTCTTGGTCTTTCAGAAGAAGATGGTTTGCAGAAACCAATGAAGACGGATAATAGAAGGTATGATAATTTTAGCCATTATCGATACCGTTCTATTGTTTGAAAAAAAATTCATTCACAGATTTGGTTTCTTTATTTTAAAATTTCTGACGCAATATATATATATATATGGGGGGGGTTATCAGGCGAGGNTGGTTCCTATATATGAAGGAGCAATATATATTGGAGGGAGAGGGTGGTTTAGAGAGAGACTAAATTGAAAAACCGTCAGTATATTTGCTGATTAGCCGTATGAAAAAACGTTCCAGAAATGTATAAAATGTAGTTTTATAAGATTTATTCTCAACATTTTTACAACATTAAAAAATGCACATTAGAAATTATTTAAGAATGTAATTGGGAGTATTAGGAGGTCCTCTTTTTCTTTCTTTTTTTTTTATGTAGGAAGTAAATTCAGTATTTAGGCTTTTTATTGCAAACGGTTTAATAAATTCATTTTAGATTTCCTAGAATATTTTAGAGGCCCTGGGAAAATTCTGTTTCTAGTGTAAAATACTCTAAATATCTTAATAATATGATCAGGGATTCATACATAAATACATATGTATTTGTTTTTCAACAACTTCAAATATAAGTAAATTAACTTTAGCATGAACTTCTTCTTTTAAAACTTTTGATAAATTCCTTAATGACTAAAATTGGGCGAGGGACAAAAAAGTATACCAAAATAAAAAAAATTTCATTATGTTTGCTATTATTAACGTTAAATTAAAGCATATTATAAACGATATTAAAGCATAATAACCATAAAATTTATTTATATAAGATTTATGTTATTAAATAATGAATAATAAGTAGGGTGTATAATTGGAGGGTTAAGACCATTTTCTCTCAAGGTTCGGAAATATATCTTAGTATACGAGCTGTATTTTACATATTGTCTGATATATTCACTCAATTATAGTTATTTAAAACTGTGTAGAAGGGGATGGGAGAGGGGACAAAAAGAAAAAAATTTATAATACATTATATCTTCAATTATGTTGGTTTATTTTCAATTTAGTAACATTTCACGGAAAATCAATTTTAAGGAAGAAACTAATAAGAATATACCATCAATTATATAGATAGCAGAATACTCCTGGTAGGCTTGGATTTACCTGACCCAAGCGAGTACATATTTATTGTTTCTTTATTAATTTCCCTTTTCGGCTTTTAAGATAATATTTATCATTTGCACTTTTCTTTTCTTTTTGATTCGTCTTGAACGAAGCTATGTGAAACACCTCCGTGATGGACTTTATTTAATATTCTTCTCAAAGAAAACATTTAGTCTGAAAGAGTCTTCTACTTGGAGACATTAGGAAACCAATGGTGTTCCAACTGGGAATCGACTGCTAGAACTGATAGAGTAGAGATAAGATTAAGAGAGAATTCCCAATAGCAAACATAAGAAGGATCCATTCGAATGCAACACTAAATTGTGCTTAAATAAATTATAAAAGCACGAGTTCCAGATGAACTTAGCTGTTAAACAAGCAGAGCTTTTTCTACATACAAAAATAGGAAAAGGGATGAGTCTGTTGGCAATAACATATTTAACACTTAAATTTATTATATTTCGATTTAATTAAATAATTTTAATTTTTATCTTTATCCCTAATAACTTTTCCCCTCATTGGATGCTACAACAAATCATAAAAACTGTTTCCTCTTAAAAATAGTTAGTATTGTGTTTTTTTTTTTTTTTAAATTATATCATGAATAGTTACACACATTATTTAATTTTTAGTAGATTTCGCATAGGGAGCTGTACAATTTTCAAAAAGTAACTAACTGAAATGTAGTAATTGGTTGATTCATTTTTAAACAAATTTTGCTTTAAATTTGAGCCAACGATAAACTGTCTACATTCAAGGATTGATAAATTTATATTTTGTAAGAATAATTACAAATCACTTGATAACAAATCAAGGTGGAGATGTTAATAATATTAATAACATAATATAATAATACATAATTTCCATCTTAATAATTGAAATAAAATTCATTAAACGCTCAAAAATATTTGAATTTTTTAAAACTGAATACCATTATTATATTTCCAAATGGAGTGTTTTTTGACCATTGATATTATTATTTTTTGACCGAACCCAAACAAAAAACATTTAACAATCATTTAGTTTATTTAAATTTAACTCATATATTGTAGTCGTCGCTGAAGTACTTCATAAAAATTCCTTCCATATTCATTTGTAAAATTTTTCTTATTGCAAATTAAAAAAAAAAAAAATTAAAAGCTTTATAATGATTTTTAATTTTCATTTTGGATAAATATTTTAATTCACTCATATAAATAACTCTATATTTTACTTATTTGTGTGTTTCTAAATTGTTCCAGTTTTTCTCACTTACACTAAAAGATCATTCAAGTTGTTTTCAACTTAAAGAATATTCGTCCACAGATTTATGAAAGTACATATAATTAAAAAATTCTAATTATTTTACACAAATAAGTTCCACTATTTTTTATAGTTAACTTGTAACAAGAAAATATATTTAAATGTTACAACGATGGCTGATCGCTTCTTCACTTCTCTGGCACTAAACTGTTAGCGGAAGTCTTAGTATCTAAAGTTCAGATCTCTTTGGCTTGTAAACTAAATTTCCCTTAAATTTACTCTAATTTATATCGATATTTAATGTAGAAACATGGAGAATTTCCTTAAATTACATAGCTTATTCTTGATGAATTTTTTGTCTCTATTTGGAGTATTAGAACAATAATTCCAAGATCTCCGCAAAAGATCTCCGTAATAATAAATAATGCATTTTTGAGGTGGCTTCTAACTGAAGAAATTTTAACGATCCATGACTAAGAGTTCTGAGACTTCGAATTATTAATGATAGCAAGAAATTTATTTTTGCATTTTCAGTACGATCTTTTTTTACTCACGTTCCTGTATTCTGCTTTCAACTAAAACCTACTGAATTAAATATTTTGCAGTACAGAGCGTAAAATCATGTCATATGTACCTATATTTCAAAGATAACTGAGCCCATAAAATACTAAAATTACATTCTTAAATATAAAATCATCCTTTAAATGCTCTAAAAAATTATTTTACCAATATCCTTCAAATTATGTATATACGGACCATAGTTTTAGTTTGTTTTTGAAATTATTCAAGTCCTCCTCATGGTGCCAAGGTGCCTACAGATAATCTGCTACAATACATTTTAAAAAGTATACAATTGCATTAATACATTTTTTATATAACAGAACAAGAACGCTTTGAAAAAATTATTTAACATTCAAATATTGAATTGAACGCTGAAAGAAAGATTGTGGCTTAGCTTACATGACTTACACATCTGACGGATTTAAACGTTACAAATTCCTTTATTTATTTTTTTATTATTAACTGCTGTAATGGAATAAAGAATAAGATAGTCCATGTTTGTATGTGTCATGCAATATACATAGTGAGTTTTTTTTTTATAAACAACTCTATTTGTGTCATTCAGTTGCGTAATTAATATTAAAAAAAAAAAAAAGGAAAAAAACTAATCAATCATGGATGATAAGCTATCAATCGTGAACCAGTACTACCATATATTGTAATGAATGATCTCAGAAATGATCCCTCAATTAGAACGATCTCGATAAATATCCTTCGATCACAACGAAAACGGAAAAAATGTTCGCCCAATATTCTTTTTTTTTTTTTTTTTGTGACACAACAATTTTACATTTCACGTAAGAAAATTATTCTATTCACGCCCTCGCCAAAATTTGAACTTAAAAAAATTCTAATCTCTCTAGATTATTAATAAGAAGATATTAAAATTATATTCAATAAATTCAAGGGAATATAATGAAAAAATCTTACTACCTTTTTTATTATATTCCCTTGCATTTATTGTATAAAATTAACATGGGATTAAATACCATAACTAATATCAGTATTTAAAATTATATATATTCAAAAGTTAATAAATATCTATTTACGGAATTTGGTTTCTGTATTTTAAAAATTTCGAACGCTAGACGGGATAAAACTTACACAAACAGCGACTTAACACATAAATATGTAAAAAAAAAATTATTTCAGCACCTTTTTAAGCTGTTATCGCTTTTAAAAGCGGAAGAGACCATATGTTAATAGCATCTTTATTATTAATCCAATAAAAAAAATTTATAGAATTTGTAGAATTATTTTCTGACATTTGTATTCAATATTTTTTAAAATATTTTTTTTAATCACAAAAACTGCTTATAGAAGAAATTAATCTTCTTTTACTCCCAAGAATATAATTCTGTCGAAGAATTGCTAGTTTGTTGGGGCGAATGTCTTTATTTTTAAGATATACGCTTAAATTCAGAAATTAAGATTTCTAATTAAAGATTTCTTCTTGATTTAGAAAATGATCTGTCACTTAAGTGAGATGAGAGATTTAGGAGAGTTCATAATTGGCTAATCGTACGAATCTTTGTTATTTTTGTATTATGACATTATGACATAAATTTATCGAGCGTAGTAGATAAAAAATGTATTTTCAGACATGATACAATTTTTATATAAATATAATAAATGTGTAAGAAGAGGTAGGAGATCAAATGAGCAGGATTGAAAGGAACGGGACCAGCGAAGGAGCCTACCCTCACAAATAAGGAAGTGGACCAGGGTCCTGAGGACTAAGATGTCCTGAGTTCTCTCGAGTGGAGTTCACTGGGACAGCCTGTGGAATCGTTCCCTCCCTTTCGTTCTTCTCAAAATGTACAACAATCGAAATGAGCTTTTCAGGCTCAAGTGTGTGCGTGTGAGGGCGCGTTTCTTTGTGTCTGCATACACTTTACATTACTTATGAAGGAGGCTTTAATTTATATTTAACAAGTAATAATAAAACTGAGGCGGTGGAGTTTGAAATTAGTCTAATTAAATAGGTTCAAGCTCTTCGGCTTCAACTTTGAAATTTGTCGCAAAATTCTTGCCTTTAAAAGGCAAAATGCATAACATATAAGATACTTGAAAATATGCACATATTAAATTAAACATATGTTATTTTTTAAATATTTTAAGTTTTCATGTTAACTTACCATCTCTTTTACAAGTTCAATTTTCAGCTCTTTTTAGGTGACACTTAATTGATAATGCAAGACAAATTTGAGAAAAGTCCGTCATGAAGATTCTTCTTAAATTGGGAAAATATCACATGTATCTTTAAATATGCTTGTTTATTAAAAAAAAAAAATTATATTAGGCCGGGATCGAAGAGTAAGAGAGAAACACACTCACGCAAGCACATACTTTTAGAAGCATATTTTTAGTTTCTTCAATGTAGAAGCGGTGAGGATTTGTTGAAAAAGATTGCCAGGCAGGAGCTACAAGAACTATACACATTGCCCATCTTTCATGACAGAGAATGAGATTGAAGTGCTTAAATGGCCTCAAGAACGCAAGGGAACAATGAAGATAAAACTAATGTCTCTGATGATGACATAAGGCTAATCTAGAAGGAAGAGGCAAAAGAAGGAATTCAACTGTCCTAGTTATTTTGAAAGCGTCCTTACTGTGCAGTAAACAGAGATAACTTGAAAATTAAATTATGTATACATTTTTCAGATGAATGGTTAATACAAACGAAATTCTTATCTATTCTGTTTTATAATATTTTCTCACACTAATTACAACGATATATTAGATATGGAATAGTCTTAATTTGGTCTCTCCCTCTCCTACCTCCCATTCGCTTTCAAACAAGAGCCAATCCATTCAAGAAGAAACTTGCAAACGGATTTCGCAGGTTTTTCACAAAATGGTGATTTAAGTTGAACAAAATTCCAAGGACGATTTTTGGAAATCATATGATTAGGGCATTTTTAGATTATGGTATTGGTTTTTAATAAAATTTAAGCCGAAAGAATGGATAAAAATCTCTGATATGCATTATAGCGTGCAAATGTGGGTTACTTATTGGTTAATAAATTCAATTTTCCTTTTTTGATAAGAAGATATTGGCTTTTTATAAAAACAGTTTGTTTTCTACTTTTCTTATTTTGGTTCCTTGATTGCGTTTCTCTAACCAAAAGGTCCTATATGGAAAATATTGTTAAGCTTCTTCTGAAACCTGATACATATTTCAGCTGGACGAAAATGTAACTTTTTGTAAAATGATGGACAAATGGCATGTTATGGATCTTATCCTTCCATGTTTTGCCATCCTCTATTATTTGAAACAAGTACATACACTTTAAAATTGTAAAATTATAATCTATGGATTAGTTTTTAATCAGTCAGACTAACTGGAAATTCGCAGATCTGGAGATTCTATTAAAGTTGTTGCACCTCTTCATTATCAACTTCATTCAGTAAGTATTTAAAATTGTATTTTTTTTCTTGTTTGATTACGTAGTTTCCTTCTTATGTGAAAGAAACATGTCACAAGATCATTCCAGCTGTCTGGAATAGTTGTCCTTATGGCCCGAATGACTTGTTCTCTTTACGGCTCTAAAACTTCCTCAGACCATAATCCAGCTGGAAAATGATGTTAACAATTCTTTCGGACTGGACCGGATGTAGAAAGGTTAATGCTTGCCGAGCTTTCACACATCATGTTATAGAATGATTATAGAATGAGCCATCCATTCAAACATACAGACCTGAAGAAGCCAACGCACGAAGTGCGAAAGCATTAACTTTTCGACACGGTCAAGCCCAGAATATGTATTTATGAATATTTCTGGAAACCGTTGAAGCATACCATACATAAACATATTTTTATGATTTTTCATTATTTTCAATTACTGTAATTTCACGAGTATCGTTACAAAAGTTTAGAGTAAACTATTCAATTTATTTCAATTCCCGCATATATTTCTTGGGAAAATGAGGAGGTATTCAACTTCAGCTAGGCCAAAGATCTAGATCTATGGTCAGATTTAGATCATATTTGGCCAATTTTTAAGAAGGCCAGATAGCTAATAAAATACGAAAAAAGAAAATATAAATACTTTGCAGTTTAGCTTACTTTAAATGATACGCTTAATTTAAATTTTAAAAAGTTCCCCACGCAGTAGATCTCCCATAATTCATTAAAGATGTTCATGTAAAAGAGTAAGTGAAGAATTACATCTTATAAGTCGGAGAGGACAATGTCCGTGAAAGGAAATGCAAACCTGGCTCAAAATTAGCTGGCAAAGAAGTGTAGTGGGGGTTAGGGAGACACAGAAGAAGTACAAAGCCATCTCGTTAGTACGTATTTTCACTAATAAGCTTATTTTTCAAAAAAATTTATTGTATAGTTAGGGAAATATATTTTTTACCTATTATGATCTAAAAATTTATATGTTCTCAAATAAAAACGAAGATATTCTATATTATAAATTTTTGACTTTCCCTAACCTCATCTTATTAGAACAAAAAATAAATTCACTAAACTAACTTAATTTAAAACCCTAAATACCACATTTGGTAGTCAAATGAAAGAAAAAAAAGAAGAAAAAAAAGATAGCTCATCCAACACTCCAAATTACATTTTAAACAGCTTCCTCAAAATGTGTTTTTTAAAAATAAAATTTAATAATATAATAATGTTATAAACTTCATTTTACATCTATTTTATCTATATATATCTTCTTTGTAACGCTCATAATAACATAACTATTAAGATTTTACATTTTGTTCTAGAAGAGAGTCACTTATTTTATTTATGCATATATATATATGTGTAATACATCAATTTATTGGGAGAATATATAAAAAAAATTATTCTCCCAATAAATTGATGACTGATACTATGAAAATAAATTTTTTTAGAAACAACTTTTGTTGAAGGAAAAATTTTATTGATAGTTACAGGTCATAAAGTTTATAGAACTATCATACCTTCTATTATCTGTCTTCATTGGTTTCTGCAAACCATCCTCCCAAGAACCAATGAGGACGGATTACAGGAGGTATGATAGTTCTATATTAATTGGTAGTGAAAATAACCTTTTAGATTATTTATCATAAAGTTTTTATTAGTTTATTTTAGAATTATATAGTAAAATAATGGTTATTTTATTTAAATTATCCATTAATAGAAATTGTGTCAGAATTACAA
The DNA here is from genome assembly GCA_000696205.2 of Oncopeltus fasciatus. Lineage (NCBI taxonomy): Eukaryota > Metazoa > Arthropoda > Insecta > Hemiptera > Lygaeidae > Oncopeltus > Oncopeltus fasciatus. Next base: position 91,760 of record KZ808473.1, on the reverse strand, counting down.
TTTGTGGAATTTGCCCAGCCTGAGTGGTCATTTCGATCCATGCTACTTAAGACTGTTTAGCTAATGCAACTCCCAGCAGACGAGCCTATTCGTAGTAAATAAACAAGCAGGTGGATTTTTCATAATTTATTTTTAGATTACGACAGTTTTAAGAAGTTCGACACCACTTTTGGCTCTATCTGAGAGACTGCTCAGATAGCGGTCATCAATCACGAGGCTTGACTGCCTTCACACCTAACTCACCTGTTACAGGTGAACACGAACGGACTCCTCTCGTTCCTGACCGCTGTACCAGTCTTCTACAACGAGCCGTTCCCTCTGGAGTACCCAGTGGTGGCCCCGTTCTACTCCAACGTGGACACCAGAGGCGGCGGGGAAGTCTTCTACCGGGAGTCAAGGGACCCGGAGCTGCTTGCTGAAGTCGAGCAGAAGATTGCGAACTCATTCCCGTCGGCTCCACGCTTCCAACCCCTGGCAGTCTTCATTGCCACTTGGCATGATGTTGGCTACTTCAACTCCAAGAGTGACAAGGTCAGCTACTAAGTGTATCTCTCAATAATAATAATAATAAAGTTTTCGATAACAATAAAAAAGTTAAATAAATTATTTAAACATATTGAATAATCCATGGTTTTAAATACATTTTTAAATATAATCTAATAAAAAAAATGATTTAATGAATCTTAAACAAAATAAATGATTTAAATATAATTAAAAAAAAAAAGTATTTAAATAAAAATTATGCATGAATTTAGGTTTATTTTACAAACCTAAATATAGATCTATAACTAAGATAATTCGAGATTTTTCTTGAAAAAAATAAACAACAAATAATTCATTAGTTTCCATTGAGGGTCTTAGAGCGCAAATTTATTAACTAAGTGAGTGGCAATTATTTCTATTATCTAGCTAGTAAGTAGAATCGGAAAATAAATGTTGAAACACACACACACACACACACACACAAAACCAATCTCGATTTAAGTAGTGTGGGATTCAGGCATGAAAGCTCCATTCTTTCGTAATTCGCTAATAATGAGTTACTGATATTGGTATTCGTTGTGGCAGGAAATATTTAGGCTCCAAGTACAACAAAATCCATTCCAATCCTAGCTTTTGATTTGAGAGTTATAACTTAATTGTAATTAATACAAGAGTTGGGATGTTCTCTATCGCCTGGAAATTTCATACATTGTAACCTTGAAAAGAATTGAACACATTCTCATGAAATAAATTTTATAAATATAATTTTTTTGTGGTATTTAATCCCACGTAAATTTTACTAATTTCTAGTGCAAGGGAACAGAATAAAAAATCTAACTGTCCCAGCCAGGACTCGAACCTGGATCTCCTGCTATCCGGGCATGTGCATTTATGCACTTATGCTACTCCTCCGAGCATAAGACGATATATTCGTCTGCCTCGGAGGTTGGACTCTCGACACTAGTGCGGGGAATTTAATAACTTATCAGACTTGTCTCGGTAGCATAATTGGTAAGTGCACCGGCCCGGATAGCAGGAGATCCAGGTTCGAGTCCTGGCTGGGACAGTTATATTTTTTATTCTGTTCCCTTGCACTAGAAATTAGTATTCTCATAAAATGTTAAAGGTGATTTGCCCCCGTCTTTTGAAGGCACCTTAATGGGTACGAGCATGATTAAACAACGCTAAATCATGGTCTAAAATATTAAAAGAGCTATATCATTAATTCCATAACTTCTATTATCTTGGGATTTTCGCTGTTAAATATCAGGTAGTAATCATGGACAGTAAATGCTTTTAATTAAGTGATTATGATACATTTGTATTGGATACATTAATATTCTTCAAGCCATTATACTTATGACGTGTTTTTGTTTGTAACCTTTGGATTTTCAAGGTCTTTGGGGTATCTATAACTTATAGCGTTTTGAGTTTATAGATTTATTTATTAGTTTGGAAAGTATTTCATTTAAAATAAAATATTGTTTTATATTGTCTTAGCTTTTCTTTTCATGCCATTGATATCATAGGCCTATTGCTGACAATAACTCGGCTCATTTTCCGCGATACATTTCTACCTAATCGTAAAAATTCATTTAGTTTCCTGTAATCATTGTGCCCAACGACGGTTTTTAAAAATCACTATTTAAAATGTGTAAATATTTTATATACATTATATAAATTATATTGAATTTGTACCATGTCTCATACAATAATCTCATGATAAAATTTTGGTCTGTTTATATTTTAATAATAAAGCCTTGAATTCTAATAGAGAATGAATAATTTTAAAGTTGCACCACAGATATTAAAATCCAAAGGATATATTTCAGAAAACAATACATCCGACCGTTGTATATGTATATAGCTTTTAGAAGAAAAAATATTATATATATTGAAATATGATATAAAGAAACGAGTTATTTAAATATAATATTGATATACATACCCTGCTAATGATTAAATAAAGTCTCTGTTGGACACCAACACCAATAAAAAGGAACTAAAATGAAAATGATGTATAAGAAAGATCTTCATTTAAGTGTTTACTTGAATTATGTTTGTGTCTAAGAGATAGCAGAGAGGAGATTGAGTATGCCCTTTATTTGCTGTTCCAGACGAACACATTCCAGGCAGCCATAGCGTCGGATGGAGTGGAGTCCTACGTCGAACTGCTGTACCCTCTCGGCAGGATATCCTGGATCAGGGCGGAGTCCGTCGTACAGAACTCTCTCCCCGACGCCAGGGCGCAAGCTGGCCTGTCCTCGCCAGGAGGCAAGTTGGCGCTACTCAAGGGATCCGGCACCGATCGCGTCCACAATCTGCCCAGGTAGTTTTTATTCTTTCTAACAAGAAGCAAGAAGCAAAACAAAAAAAAACCGTTTTCATTTTCTTAAATCCATCAGTCAAACGTTTCTAGTCTCTAGAGATTTAAATAATCACATTAAACTGGTTTAGAAACATCTAGTCTGGAATTTTATCGATACATAGAAAAGTTCTTCAGGTGAATCTCATGTTCACTAACCATCATGGGAAACAGGAAACCGGTCTGAAGAGCCGTACTGCATGTTGAATACTTAATAGGTTTCAAAATGCAGAAGAAACAAACATTATCTGTAGGTGAAACGATAATACGGGTCGTGATAACAGCCATGGCGTGCCTGCATCTGAAGCCAGCTGCTTACTATCGATCTCCAGGAAGTTCCCAATCCACCATAAGTCACTTTTCTGCAGAGAACCTCTCTTGAGAACCTTCTTAATGCTTGATAAATATATTAGTTCTCTACCAGCATATGGAGACGAGATGGCGGCCATTGAACCAATCCGTACTTTCCAGACAATCTTCGCCTTTCTATACAGTAGATGGGGCAGTCTATAATAAGGTGGCGGACATCTTCTAGATCTAATCCGCATGCACATGCTGGATTTTCCCCTTCTGTTAATAAATGGAGCTTACCATGTCCAGTGAGGATCTGGGTAGTCCAATAATCGGTCTGAAGTTCAGGACGAATGCAGTTGCCATGGCTCTAGCGTCCGAGCCACTCTAGGCGAAAATAAACACATTCGGACAAGAAATGAAAGGCAAGGGGGGGAGGGGGGTCAATTTGACGGACCACAAGACAACAAGGACACGCCCGCCATCTCCTACCAGCTACAGGTCTGTGCACTCTTACAGGGCTCGCATTTGCAGAGTGTGCATGTGCCAGGACCATCCACAGTCTCGCGAGGCAGTAAGTCCATTCCTTACGTGGACTTTTGCCATTCGCTTGAAGCTGCTTCCTTCAATCTTTCTAGGAAGTTAGAACTTAGGGAAACACAACTTCCTCCTTTTCTTTTTCGAAAGCTCAACTTTGAGATCTATTTGCATTTGCTCAGCTATAGCCTGTAAAGACGCTGTAGATACAGTAAGATTTGCTCCAGTAACAAGTATTAAAGCTCTTCACTGGGATGGAATCAAAAGATTTTTTTCACTACGATTCATTTCTCCAAACAATGTTGGTGCAGCATACATTTATCTATCTATCTCTTTCACTTTATATATCTACCTATCTATCTCTAATACTAACACTTTCTCTCTCTTCTCCCTCTTCCGCCTCTTTCCTCTCTTATTATTATTTTTATCTCCTTTCTTCAACCATTCCAACTAACAATTTTCTTTGAATTTTCATTTAAAGTTTCTAAAAATGATATTAAACAATAAAACTCCTTTAATAAAAAAAAAAAAAAAAAAAAACTACTGGGGACGGTTATTGGCTTCTACTTAGCTAACTTACTTTTCTATTTTGTACTATTACACTGGGGAACAATTTCAAACTCAATCTCTGTCGAGTTAGTTTTTTTAGCTGTTTTCTATAGAATTAAACATGTTGGTTTAAAACTGTGTTTAGTTTTCTTCTATCACGTCACGTTCGTTTTCTATGTGGGTGGGGCGCATGCTGGTCCAGACCTGCCTGTTAAGTGACGTCTGTTATACTGTGGTGAAACGTTGTGTGTCGGTAAGCAGTATTTAGTATTTCGTTACGGAAGTGTACAGAACTACATAGTGTGTTTGAACTGAAACGTTTCTCTGCTCCTACACGTCGAAAGTGCGAAAATAGCCCCGATTCGTTTTGTTATATATGTGACAGTTTAACCATTCCCAGTCAAAAGACAAACATCAGTACATTTGTCAGACAAGCATATTCTGCCTATTTTAAAGTGAAACTTGGTGATCAAGATAAAGCATGGGTACCTCATAAAGTGTGTAAACAATGTGTTGAGGGTTTACGGATGTGGAACAAGGGAACACATGCTAAGCTTCAATTTGGTATACCTTTGATTTGGCGTGAGCCCAAAGATCATTAAAGTGATTTTTACTTTTGTATAGTGATAACATCGGGATATAACAAGTGAAACAAATGTAAAATAGAGTATCCTAGTATACCGTCAGCTATACGCCCAGTACCGCATTCAGCCAAAGTCCCCGTGCCAGTTTTCAATGAATTTCTCTCTTTGGAAGAAGGGGAATACGGATATGAGATGATGTGAGTGACAAGCAGGGTGAGCATTTCAATCAAGATTTGAGGGTCATGGAGGCAAGGTATCAAGTTAGATGGGACGTACATATGATGGCTGACTATTGTTGGAGCATCAAGCGGTTTTATTAAAAACCAAATTTGGTTTTATTAGAATATTGCAAATTCTATTAATGTTGTAACTATTTTCTCTCACATTTCCTATAACTTCTCGATCTGATAACTCAGAAAATCCTTCCAGTGTTTCGTACCTAGATCGTGGCGAAGAAAAATGATTCATTATTAATCCTTGACCTTTTGACGTCATTCAACATGATGAGTTCTGGCGGCCAATCAGATACAGTCCTATTTATTCTTCATTATAGTCATTATTAAAGTTCAAATTATGTTGCATCCACAGTTGGATCCAGAATTCTTTCGCCGTTTTTTCCATCCACTTTTCACAAAAAAATATTTTGGGTCTATGCGGAATGAATTGTTGACCGTCAAGTTCTATAAAGAGAGGATTGTCGGGAATTCGGTCATGGCAGTTGAAGAATTAACAACTTATTTGTAACCAAAATAGTTTTTATTTTACCCCATTTTTGGCTAAAATAAAAAATATTTAGGTTACACATTAGTTTTTAGTTGTTTAACCACTATGACCGAATTTCCGACAATCCTCTCTTCCTTATCTTGGATCTTTTGTGCTTCTCTTTTTTTTTTTTTTTTTTTTTTTTTTTTGTAACTAAACTTATTACACACTTACAGAAACACGGTGGTCTGTCTGATTGTTAAGTTACTGGACTGAGTCAAAGGTTTAAGGTTCAATGTTCACAGTGCACAGTTGTTTTTTCTTTCTGTGCTCCAGTTTGTAATGACCTAGGTGATTCCTGGTGTGCTTCAAAATAACTCTAAGAGCTCTAATTGGGAACTATTCTTCACTGAATGATAAAAAATCTAGCGGCCAGAATGGCGTGAGTCGAAAATAAATACATTCTCAACATGCATATTCCTCTTTGGCCTATTTAGCAAATTGCGGGACTGGATTTTTTTCTTTTAATTCCCACTTTGAAGCTTCTAAAATTGTTGAAACCCTCATTACACTATCACAAATAAAATCTGGGGTTCACAAAATATAATTTTATCCATTTCTTTCAGGCGTCACTTCGGTACAATTTTAAGAAAATGTATTCCCATTCTCCCATTTTCAGGCCGAAATATGTGTTATTAAATGGAAGAAAATACTGGCTCTTTGAGGAGATTTAGCGAAAATGTTGCCTCGATTTCTTTAAGAACACTCATTAAATTATATTTTTATATCTATATATAACGATATTAATAATTTAACATTAGTTAACTTTAAATATTTCTGAATAAGCTCAATTGAAATAAATGGACAAGTTCGATTCAGTTCTATGACAAACAATCTGAAATTAAATTAATGAATTAATCTATATTTAATAATCAGTTGACCCAGTGGTAGTGATAGAATTATTTTTGGGTCGTAGATAAGTATTTTCCGGCCTCAATTAAATAATTTATTTGTGCGTGTTTGCATATCAGATTCTTCTTGTATCTACATATTTATCTTAAAGGCTGAAAGATAATCCACTTTTGAAATTTGGACAAGGTTAAAACTGTACCAATGAGGAATGCAAACAACTTACTCTAAAAAA
>KZ808473.1:0-26192 GCA_000696205.2 Oncopeltus fasciatus | reverse complement strand
TAAATGACGAGAGTCGACAAAATGTATGACAATGTCAGCTCCCTTGAGTACAAGACGAAGTTCTCGCCTTTCTCGTGGGTTAGACTCTTGCTAGTGTAGAGGGAATTGAATAAGACAACTAACACGTCCTGGTAGTATAACTGGCAAGTACACCGGCCCGGATAGCAGGAGATCCAGGTTCGATTCCTGGCTGGGACAGATAGTTTTTTATATTCTATTCCCTCTCATTAATTGTTTGAAATTTACGTGGGATAAAATACCACAACCAAATTAAATATTTATAAAGAAAAAATTATTCTTTCCGGTAGCTCAAACTTCTGGAAGTTTAAAATAAAATTATTAGTGGAATTATAATATTTTCTATAAATTTCTGAATTTTTTTTTTACACTTACTACATTTTTAAGGTCATTTACCAGTTTTTCCTCACTGAAATCAGCAAAATCAATGCAGGGGTTTAATCCCTTACAGTAATTAATGCCTCTTTGCAAAGAAAATTTAATAGGGATATTTTCATAATTGCTATTTTGAATTTATAGAAGTATTTTCCAGGCTTAATTTTTAGGATCGACAACAAGGATTCCTATACAGACTCATGAATTAAAAACCAATCTTACTATAGAAAATAAACTGACATTCTACAAGACATTACTATGACCAATCTGAACATACCGTACAGAAATCTGGGGTGATGCCAAGCCTTCTAATATCCAAAGAATCCAGTCTTTTCAATCCAAAACCCTCAGAATAGTCACTAATGCTCCATATTACATGTCCTATTCCTCCCTTCACCACAATTTAATATATTTAATTTATTTTTATTCATTTCTTCCAGCTTCACTCGTTTCCACAGTAAATTGCATACCATCCTAATCCATTGGCACATGGGTATGTGATAGGGTTATCCTCCAAATTCTAATCCCTACAACCCTTACCATCGACCCAAATGAAAATGGCCTCATGACCTCCTGGGAACATAGTTAGTATTTAATTTGAGAGTGGTGTCATTCTCTCCTCTTTCGATTGTCATTTTGTTATTGTTTAGTTCATTGCAATCAAATTACAAAATATTTTTATGTTACAGAAATGTAATAAATAAATAAAGGTTGGAAAAAAAAAAGTTTTAGGATTAATTCTGTGATTTTAAAAACCTTACCTAACACAATGCTAAAAACTTTTAATAAAACAATTAATCTTAAAATCTAAAACTTTTGAAGATTTTCTTTTCCTTATTTGGCTCTAACACCATAACTAAAAATTTTGTGAACCAGTGTCCCTTAAATCAAAAATTGATAAACCATTGAAAAAGTTTTTATCTTCATTTTAAAACTATTATCAGTGTCAGAAGCTTTAGGAGATGGGAGATTACTTTCTATCCCCTCCATTCCTGTAATAGAAAATTTCAACTTTGAAGTGCTAACCAGTGGCTCTCCTCAAATGATCACACACACACTCAAAAGTAATAATAAATAATAAAATAAGAAAATTTTACTTTCTTAAAGGTAGAGAAGCTCTTTTATCTAAATGATAAGAGAGTGAATAAAAGTATATCTATCTCACTTGAATTCTGAAGTAATACTGGAATCTGGGGTGTATCATTACAAAAGAATTCTATAGGTCTCGATGATCAAGGGACTGAAATAAGCCCAGCCCCTTTGTCATAAAAATGCATAATGCATAATAGACAAGTTACAGTGACTTACCATAAAAATATATTCATGAAAGAAGAAATAAATATAATTCTCTGATTAGTCCATTACCTTTTCCTTTGCCTTAACCTTATTAAATGTTGAAAATGAAAACTGTTTTGTTGAATGAAAGAAGAAAAGTAAATTAATACAAATATTTGTTCTAATGACTTCAGCGAGATATGTGCTGTAAAAAAATAAAATAAAATAAAAACCTTGCTAAGTCAATTTTTTGGGGCATTGTTTCTTTGTTTATTGTCATATTTAACTTTTAAACATTTATGCTTGTTTTAAATCCTAAATAAAACTTTGCTCGTGAAAGAAAGTAATATTTAAAGTTATGTGGAAACTGTAGCAAATAAAGAGAAGGTAAAATATTTTGTCTTAATTTTCAACTGGGAGGGAGCGGCGAATGGGTGAGAGAAATAGAGCAAATAACCAAGATAAAAGCTAGTGGACTGCCACTAATCAAATGACCAAAAACGAACTTCTTCCATCCACTTGGAAGCTGGCCTCTTGCTTGTTTTTGTGTCGAGGGAGAGCCTGCCTACCTAAACATACACATCAGCTGTATTACCTTGTTCTGTGGAAGGATCGACTTGAACCACTACTTCCTCAATATTTGATTACCTCAATTCATGACAGTACTAAGTTTGATGAATATAACAGATTTCCTGTGAGGAAATCAAACTATTCAGTATTATGCAGCTAATGAAGAATTTCTTCAATTATCTTTTGATGTTACATAAGAGAAACTAATCAATTCTCATAATGAGTAAAGAAAAATGATAGCAAAATGGGTCTATACATAATTTTTAAATATTTATATTACACATTTTGTTTTTTACTGAAACACCTTTTTAAGAATGTAAATTTGTTTTAAAATTTTGAATGAAAGATTCCGTATTTCGTTTTCCTTTCTAACATCGCTGAGCAGGGACATTTTTTGAATGCCACTGCAAGGCATAGTTAGGGCAATGTCAGCTTCCTATGGTAGAGCATCTTGAAATCAAAGACACTGGTCCTCCAGGCCACGGTTAAGTATGGGACCAAGCCCCCCCCCCCCCCCATTTCCCCATCTTATAAAATAATTTAATGGTTACAAAACCAACAATTAAAAGGCAATGGATGCTATTAAAGGCAATGACCCTGGAAAAAGTAAACACCAAAAGGTTCTGACCATAGACACAAGGGAAAAATGAGAGAAATTTATTATATTTAAAATTTATGGGACAACAATCTAGAAAATAAGAGGGTCTGCGACTAATGAAAATAGACATCAAACTATGTCTGATCAAAATCAAATGTTTTACCTTTACCCAAAAGATCATTTATGCTACCTAAGAACATTGAAAATATCAATACGAGGAATAAATTAAGTAAATCAGGTTCTCATCATCATCATCAGTATAATAATGCAAGAATGAATTTTATCAGTTGGTGAGGAAAAGGAGAAATAGTTTCTAACCAAAAAGGAACATCTACCAAAATATAGAAGGGGGAAAAAGATGAGCAGAGCATTTTAAAGAAATGTTGACTTTACTAGATCTTGGTTGAGCAAAGATTTTGAGGATGCTAATTGTAGAGCTTCAAGTGAATTAGTATCTAAGCAGAGATATTCAAAACTGAAGATAAGCACCTCTCTCATTCATTATACAATACAATCCTAAAGATATAGATCTAAATCTTACGATTCGTTTTAAGTAAAAAAATGTCATCCTAGTTTTTTTTTATATTCATGTTTGTCAGAGTTATTTTGTTTTATGCATTTGTCTTTCATCAGAGTTATTTTAAGAAGATACTTTAAAATGACTCGAAAGTTTATAGATAAAGACAAAAGCAACTTTTTCTTTCTTTCTTTTTTTTTTTTTTTTTTCTCTCAAGAGATATGACTTTTATTTAAAGTCCCTTTCACTTAAGTTCAATTAAAAAATATAACTGCCCACTCACTTTCTTGCCTATCATGTACACCAACTTAGTTACTTCATAACCAATTATTATTACTTATCTATGAAGTTGAGTGGAGAGTTATATCCATTTTTAGTGAAATTTGATGTTTTCTGGAGAAAAAAAAAGTTGTAGTAAATTTTCATTATTGTTGATTTGATTTCCTTTTGTAGTGGAACATTGTCGAATGTGTTCTCTGGATGCCCATTGTACTGCAGAATCATGTATCTGCAATGAAGGTTTTGTAGGAGATGGTTTTGTATGCGAAAAAAAAATTCCAGGTTGCGACTCACTTAAGAACTGTGATACAAATGCCAAATGTTTATATAATGAAGAAGAACAGGGTTACAGGTGCAAATGCAGTGAGGTATTGATTGTTCTTTTTCTCTTTTTTCATTATTTACCTTTTATCTAGAAAATGCATATACATAGTATAAAATAGGTGCGTAAAACAAATACATTAATTTGGTTCATTACACATGTGTTTAAATTATCACAATTCTTTCTTTTAAAAGCTATTGGGAAACCATTTGTTCCAAAAAACTTTATTTCATGTTTAACAGTTAGAGATTTTAGCTCTTTTTAATATTATTTATTATTTACAATTCTACAAACAAGTAAGATTTCTAACTATCTTATATTATATATTAATATATATCGTATTGTTTAGGTGGGAAGCTGTATATTTATTATTTTTTATGGGTAACTGGTTTTAAATGGGTCCTAAATTCAATAGCGGTGGTAGGGATACCCAATTAGTCAAAAAGGACTGATAAAACCATTTTAATGAATTATAAATTTAACTCAACTAGGCAAGCAGGCTCACTGTCGCACACTGTTTTTTTTTCTTTCTTTTTTTTTTTCTTTTTTTTAAATTTTTTTTTATATATCTCAGATAATAGTTTTGTATAATTTATTTTCTGTGAGTCTCTTTATTTGGGAATTGGTTGTAAACATAATAAAATATGACCTTAGTATATAATTTTAAAATGTCTTATTTAATAAATAATAACGTACCATTTATAGTTATTGTTTAAAAACATGTAGTATAAAAATGGGAAAAGGGTATAAAGTATTATTTATTAAATTTTAGGCCAAAGAGTGAGAATAGTATCCTCATAATATCCCAGAGAAAGCATTGAATAATTTTGGGAATTGGTAACCAAACAATTTTTTAAAAAAGCCATACAATTTTTTGATGTAATAATCAAGAGTGTAAATTGTAATAACTCACTGTCTAATATTAAATAGTATGTCCCACAAATAGTAGTTATGAAGATATTTAAGAGCATAATCTATAGCTAATTTAATTGCTTTTCCAATGAAAACATCTATTTTGTGGGTTAACTGATAATAAATAAGCTACACATGAATATGAAATATTTTTGGTCATGAGAAAATGGAAAATCAGGGGGGGNAATTATAATTTCCTATTCTAGGCTTTTCTTGCAATGTAATAAATAATTTCGAGTATTTATCTATTTATCCGAAACTTGAGTAAGTGTGTGGCTATGACCAGAACAGCACTTTATTTCCGAGCAAATGCTCTGTATGAAAAGTTTTGTTAATGACTAAAAAAAAAAAAAAAAAAAAAATTACACAATGGTGAGGGAGGTGATAGTACTAGTTATCTGTTAAATATTCTGAATTAATTTTATTTAATTTATTAATTCAAATTATCTACTAGGAGAATTCAAATACACTCAGAAAATTTAAATTCACTTTTATCCTCTAGGAAATGGAAAATGGCAAATGGCATTGATTTAGGTATCACTTCTTAATAATTATTTATGTTACCTTAGAATTATCTTTACACGTGCCTGCTATTCTTTCTGTCAAAATTGTCAAAAAAGAAAAAAAAAAAAAAAAAAAAAAAAAAAGCCATGCAATAGTTATCCTCAAAATTATTTTGTCTTAACTTTTCCTTTTGAGATGTTTTGTCCATCTTCTTGGGGTTAGACATCCAGTCTATGTACTTCAGTTTTCATAATATTCAAACTTCTTCCATGCATAAAACCAAATTCAATTGGATCAGTTCCACAGTTGTATTTCATATTTTTTCAAGCAAGCAACTTTGGGTTTTTTATTTTTTATCATTATACATTATTGCCCAGTGCACTTTATTTAAATTAGTTAAATATTCTGGTTATAGTCAACTTCAAAACATATTTTATAAATTTTATATTTAGTGACTCCTATTATTATTATTATTATTTTTAATTTTTTTTGGGGGGAGGGGGGCAGAGAATCTCCATAAGGGCCTGCTAATGATAACCTGTTAGCTAATGAACTGTTGCAGTGAAACTATTAATCTTGAGTTCGTGCCAAAAGGGTCAGAAAGCGTAATAGAGAATTACTGTTTAAATTTTTAAAAAAAACTTCTTTTTTTTAAGTGCCCTTGATCTAAACAGACTATTTGACTAATATAAATTATATTATTGATTTAAAAAAAAATCTTTAGGCTACTGTCTTTAATTAATTTTCATGAAAAATTATTTTATTGTTTTTTATTACATATAAATTATCTTTATAACATTTTACAGCTACCTTTTAAGCAATCTTATTTCTCATCTTCAGGCTTCTTGTATAGAATATTTCCATGCTGATGGCTGTAGTATACTTTTTAATGATTTAGTATACTTTTTATGATTTTAAGCTTTAAACTATTTTTTTAATTAGTTTATTTTTCAGAATATTGTCAACTTAGATCTCCTGTCTTTGATTAGCCTCAATACTTGTCCCAACTGTAGCCATTTTTCTTTAAATTTAGTCTAATCATATTGATATCATCAGTTTTTAAAATTATAAAATCAGGAAAAAAATAGAATTCTTTCACTATGTTTTAATTATTAAGGAATAAGGCTTTAATTTTCTACAGTCAAGAAAGACCCTTACTGTAAGTTTTTGCCATAATCCTGCTTGGAAATACAGTTCTTTCACTGCTGCATTGAACCAACTGCTTCAGCTCAAAGACATCCCCTCTGAAGAAAAGAAAATTCTAAAGTTTTTCTTTGTGTATTTCCTGATATCAATTGCAGTTTTATGTCAAAGGTGATTGTGAAACTTTAAATTAGGCTTACATGTCTTATAAACTGTCTTCTTCATTTTACTTTCGAGATTCTCAATCATAGACTCACACATCGCTGCTACATTATTATATATAAGGAGTCATATTCCCATTTGGAACCTATCTGTCAATCCCTTTCCATTCCAATATTTAGGGCTTTTGTTTGCCATCATCTCTTTTTTTTCAATTGTCCAGAGAGTTAGAATTTTTATAGCTCTCAATATGAACGACAAATTGTTTTCTTTTTGGTTTATTCTAAAGGATTTTTTTAGATGTTTATACAATTAATTCTCAGTCCACTAGCACTGATCATCTAGTTTAATTATTTTCATCTTTCTCCTTCTTCATTCATTTTAGTTTCATTGGGTTAATTATAAGTAAAACAAAGCAAATTTCTTTTAAATTAATGTATTTAAGGCTGATTGGGAGACTCTTGGAGAATTACAGTTTTTATTATGGAACTAACATCTAGTACAGCTAATCTATTTAAAAAGCTTTTTCTCAAAAATATGTATTCTTCACAGGGCTTTGAAGGAGATGGCTATTCATGTGTAGCTGTTGATTCTTGCCAAAGATCTTCTGAATTATGTAGTGAATTTGCTACTTGCAAATATATTGAGGAAATCTCAAAATTTGAATGTAAATGCATTGAAGGATATTATGGAGATGGCAAGACCTGCAAAGGTATTATAAAAAAAATTATATATTTATATATTTGAATCGTACAGGGAGCTAGAAAAAACTCTCTCCCTCAACCGGGGATCGAACCCAGGTCCCTGGCTGAGGTAGAGTTGTTTTTTTTCTAGCTCCATGTACAATTCAAATAAATAATGAAATGTGGGATTACTTTACCACAATTATCATCATGATTATAAATTTATATTTTTCTAATCAAAACTTTATAAAGAACTATCATAAAAACTTTCATAACTTAATTATCTTGCAGTATTGAAAAAACAGGAAGAAGAATATTTATTTGTTAATAGGGGAACTGCTATTATGAGAGTACCACTCCAGGCTACAAGCCCTCAAGTAGGAAGCATAATTTATGTCAATCCCGTTCAACAAGCTGTTGGTAAGAAACAATATAATACATTTCAATATTTTAATATATTTAATATAGTATAGTATTAGTATACTCGTTTAGTCAAATTTAGAATAATGATTTATATTATCTCGCTTGAATATAGAGGCTCATTGCTGGATAATCCATATGGTTAGATTTGTCTCCATGTAAAAATTAATCCATTATAGAGAAGCCAGCGTATGCATTATGTCATGAATTAAAGCTATTATTATAAAAAAGCATTTATTATTGTATACTGAGTATTTAATTAGTTTTTAGTGATTTTGAATGAATAATAAACTAAGTAAGTAATTTGAAAATATAAACAGCTCAAATTATGAAAAAAAAAATGTTTTACCAATCATATATTCATATCTGCCAATACAGTGATGTTTTTTTTTGTGTGTGTCAATATTGTTTGTACTGTAATGCATTAGCTTCAATTACTTTTTATTTAAATCTTATTTTGGAGAAAAATGAATGCTTCTTAATCCGATGGCCAATATATGAACCAAAATTTATTGATTCATTTGAAACATAAAAAAAATAAACATCTTTGCTATTTTTAACCTTATATTTCACTAATAGAGCCTTCATAGGATATTTTATAAATTAATTAATTATAATAAATAAAAGACTGAATTAGAGAGAGAAAAATTTATAAACTTAGTTGAAATAATTTATGGTTAATAATTTTATATGTTATATAATAATAACCACATACATATCGTTTTTCTATATTAAAATTCATAGAATTTGTGGTCATAAGGCACAGGTTTTTAAAAATAAAAATCATTAATTTTTGAAGACATTTCACATTTTGTGAATTCTTTATCAAAGCTGCAAGACATATAAATAGAATTCAAAAGATTAATAAACTATTTTATCAATATATAAACAATGATAAAATTAAACAACAATATGACAAAAATTATCAACCTGTGAGTAAATAGCACAAAATTACTTGTAAATAATTAAGTATCCAATTAAAAATTTACTTTTTTTTAGCTTTTTGCCAGGGTATCATACCTACACACAAAAAAAAAAAAAATCCAACACATTGGAAAAATATATTAATTTTACTTTTTAAATCTTGTTACTGGTAACCAAATTCTATCAATTATATTTGGTAACAATCTTTTTTGTTATTGAATACTCTAATTAGTTCATGTTCTTAATACTTCACTTCTGGTAATATTTGTGACTGGATTGAGAAAAAATCTGACTCCATTTAATATAATAAGGAAACAAAATAAAAGATTTCATAGAATAAAAACCAAATATTATTAAATATTATATAGGCCTGAAATGAAAGAAACGACTAAATTAAATCTTGGAATTATTCAATTACTCATAGTAGCTGGGATTCTTTGAGAATCATCATTTTATTAATTGTTTTCAATTTGAGTGTTGAATACTTCAATAAATTAAGAATAAGTGGAATGAGAGTAGAAATCAACAAAAAAAAAAATGCATATTGAAGGGAGATTCTTAAAATTACAAGTTAAAGTGAACTTCAGATCATCATTATCAGCCCTAGAGTAGACAGGAAGCAGTACTTGGATTTTGAGGGCCTACCATCATATTTTCCCATACATTGTTAGTAATATAAAGGTGATTCTAGTGCACCATTTTTAAAGTTTGCCTTCAGGGTGGCCTTGAAAATGCAAAGGTCAGCTGGCAACTGGAGGACTTTTCCAACAAAGAAGTAAAATCCTATTAAGGTACACCAGTAAATTATTACTAACGCCTCAGGCTACTTGCATAATTTAAAGCATTATATTATTTTCTAAATAATTATAAATAATTTAAACCTACAAAACAACTAATAATAACTTATAAAGGATTAAAACAAAAGAATATTAATTTTGCGTTTGTAGATCTGAACCAGTGCTATCTCTTGTTGTAGATGGCCTCCTTCTAATCTGGTACATTTCCATCTCCTTTTTGACCTGCAAAGCTTAAGTAGGTGACGTAGGCTCCTACAGTTAGCAGAAGAGCTTGCCTCTCAGATTGCTTCAAGATCCACTCTTCATTTCTAGATAAACTTACTTCTTTTGCTGGTTAATTAATGAATAATGGTCATCTAAGCTTTGCAAAGAGACTCTATTTTTAAGACCCCAAGTTGTGCTACTTTGTCGAGGAAGGTATTTCTTTGCATTGCTTGTCCTGAAGCCTCTTTCCTCAATGACTGTCACTCCCAGTTTCAGGTCATGCTATGCTAAAGGATCTGATTCAAGATCACAGCTTAATAGTTATCTCAAGGAAATGTTTATTGTCATAAGATTTCCAGGAATAGGTTGAAGTAAGCCATAAGTGTTTAGTGACAGAAGTAGTTTAGTTCAGTAAGATCTGCAGATTTGGCATTTTATTTAGCAGAGGTGCAAGAGATGGTAAGAAATATTAATTGCTTTCACATGGCTCCAAACTTTTTGTGGGTCTGGGCTTATTGCCATTATATCACAGGACTCAATGTGCATTGGAGGTGTAAATGGTAGCAAACTGGACCTGGTCACAATCTAGTTCACAAATATTCATACTACCAATAACTTAAAAAAATCAAAGTTATTCCATAGAGAAGTCACTGATCAATTTTCATAAGTAGATTGAACAGCTTATTTGACCTTCAAAAAGGTTTCAAGTGACGCCTTCACTTTAACCTTCACTTGACACATTTAATTTCACTTAATTGAGTTGCATTATATGGCAGTTTTCATTGATAATATGGAAAAGTATTTGTTTGTCTAATGAAAGTCTCTCACAAATGGGTAACGATTAGTACAAAACACACAAAATATTTTAAAATTGGAAGAGAATTAAGAAGTTGTAGGTGTAAAGGGCAGCAGACCCTCTGGAAACACAATGTACTTCATACAATATTTACATTCCTCTACATTCAACAAACTCACATTCGTTTTATAATAGGAACTTAGAAGTAAAATAACTAAGATAACTTTTTTATTTGAATTAGTTATTATTATTCAGTAAGAATTTGGACATTGAATATGGAACTAAAAAAAGAAAAAAGGATATGAATAGTTTCTCTTCAGAAATAGTTCTTGCAGCTCAGGAATTACTGTTAATTAATTTTATATATATTTTATAGGTATTACTGTGGACTGTGCTGAAAAAAGAGTATACTGGAGTGATATAACTTATCAAAAAATATTCAGTTCGAATTTCCATGGACAAGATGTACAAGAATTTATGAAGAGTATGGAATTCAATTATAAATATTTTATATTTTGGCTTTAAGAGAATTATATGCATGTTTTTTGTATATTTGCCTTGATTTTTTTGGGGTTATCTATTTAAAAAATAAATGAATAAAAACGTTTTAAATGAATTACTGAAATATCATTAGTCTAAAATATGGATTCTTTGTATAGCATGGAGTCCTATTTATTAATTTAAAATGTATCGGTAACAAATTAATGAATTTTCAGTGGTTTATTTATTTATTTGTAATGTATATATCAAATTATATTAAACTCATATTACATATGATTAAATTATATTATTTAAAATAAACTAAAAATAGAAGCCTTTATAGAGGTAAATTTGTTGCCTCTCTAGTTTTTGAGGAGAGGATAGTCTTGAGAGAAAAAGAAAAAATTATATATTTTATTCTGAGATGAACAAAACCAAACAGGGTAATGGGGAGAGAGAAACTAAACTAAATCATGACTCATCTGTTTTTATATTTGAGAGTTGTTGAAGGGAACAGGAAAGAGATGTAGGAGTGGGGTCCGGATAAGAGGTAATAGGTGCCTTGAGGTTTGTGGAAATATCACTGTAGGGAAGGAAAAACACAACAAAAAGAAACAAACAAATGCTATGAGGTGGTATATAGTGATTTTTGTTTCAAGATGGGAAAAATATAGAAATATTAAATTACATACAGTAGTATATGGGGGAAGTATAGTCTTTGGCTGTTTTGTCATTGATGGAATTTTATTCTAATTTAGAATTTAGGATGAAACCCCACTAATGTCAAATTTTTCTTTTAATTTGCCAATATTTTATCTGAAAGTAGTAATGTAAAGCATTCCACTATTTCTAGTACATGATAATCTTTCATAACTTCTAATATTCTAATATTTTTAAATTGTAATAAATTATTATACATTTCTTATTATAACTATTATATTATTAGGAATTAATACTTCTATTTCTCCTGAAAATTTGTTTTTCTTAAAAGTCACTTTCATTTTTGATTGTGTATGAACTCAAAATTTTCCATATGAAATTGTCATATTAATTGATATGACAGATGTCTTTCCAACTTCTTTAGGTACTTGGAACTAAATTTCAGAATTACAATTTTATTTTGCTTCTAAATATTGTATTTTCTCACAAAGCTGTGTTCCATTTCAATCATTCCAGTAAATCTTAAAATCAAAAGTAAAAAAAAATTAAATTTGAAAATAAAAGGAATATTTCTGCCTCCCTTCTCTTTAAACAATGAATCAAGTATCCTCTTCCTTGGAAATTTTATTTAATAATCTAATAATAATAGTGTTACTTCACTTTTAAGACTGTTAATATATAAAATTATTAATAGGATGTACCATCATATTAAAGTATTTATTATTATTATTATTTATTCACTGTTAGTAACTGGACTCGATGTTAGGAGGAGAGGAAGGTACCCAGGACTGACTGTGGAGGGGAGCTGGACCCGCCCACCATAGGGAGTAGTCATGAAGCGACGATGGTTCGATTCCTCTAGAGGCGACGTCCGCCGGGTTATCTTTCGAGGATATGTGATGCCAATCAGACGCTTTGGTATGAGAAATTATGAAGGAGATTCTGTTGGCCACAAAGGTTTGAAAAAGATGTGGTGACTTGTTGATCCAACCCAGGACAATAGTGGAGTCTGTGAATAGATGTAACCCGAGGTTACTGAAAGAGTCTTGAAAGGATTTCACGGATAACAACAATTTTACAAGTAAATGAGCGGCAGACAGTTCTAGATGTGGAATAGATCTGGTAGGCTTCAATGGAGCCAATTTAGTTTTAGCTTTCAGAAGAGAGATCTTGACTGAGCCATCCAAGGATATAGAACGAAGATAAAGTGCTGCCGCGAATCCCTTAAGTGAGGCATCACAAAAGCCTAACAGTTGCAGGCAAGAAATATCTGAGGATAAGATATATCTGGGAATACGAATAGAGTTGATGAAAGGCAATTGACCTACAAAATCTTGCCAATTTTGGACTACTGATTCTTCGGGCTGCTCATCCCAACCAAGTTTGGCCTCCCACAGAGCCTGAAGTATAGTCTTGGCCCGGAAAATAATTGGGGATATGTACCCCATTGGATCGAAAAGGCGAGCGATGACAGAAAGTATGGACCTCTTAGTGGTCCCTGGATTGTCTAAGTTCACCCGGAAGAGAAAAGAATCTTCTACAGGATCCCAAACCATGCCTAATATCTTGGCGTATGTGTCTTTTGGAGTTAGATCAAGGGGCTTAGAATACTTATCCTGCCCAATAGACTCCAATAATTCACGTGAATTGCTAGCCCATTTATGAATCTCAAATTTGCCCTTCGAAAGTAAATCGGTCAATTCGGATTTCAGGGTTTGCGCTTGCTCGAATGTTTCTGAGCCTGAAACTATATCATCAACATATATGTCTTCCATTAAGACTCTAGATGCTGAGGGGTAAGATTCACCTTCATCTTTTAGGAGTTGCTGAACCGTTCTGATAGCTTGGTAGGGAGCGCACTTAACTCCATAAGTGACCGTGTTCAATTGAAATGTCTTCACTTCCGCAGTAGGATCCGATCGCCAGAGAATATGTAAATACTTCCGGTCTTCAGGTCTTATCAAAATCTGCCTAAACATTTTAACAATATCCCCAGTAAGAGCGATACGATGCCGCCGAAAATTTAGGATAATTAAAGGCAAGTCCCTCTGAAGCTTCGGTCCGGTGTGGAGGAAGTCATTTAATGACCCATTAGGTGTGCGAGCTGAGGCGTTGAAAACCACCCTTATGTTAGAATTGGGGTCTTTAGTGCGAAATACTCCATGATGTGGGATGACAAAGGCGGAGGAATTAGTCGTAGGTGACATATGGCCTAGATCTACGTATTCGCGCATGAAATCTGTATACTTAGATTTAAAGTTGGGATTTTTGTTCATTCTCACTTCAAGAGATTTAAACTGTTTGGCCGCAACGAGGCTTGAATATTGTAGATCAGGCGGGTCTCGAACAAAGGGTAACGCTAATACAT
Organism: Oncopeltus fasciatus; assembly: GCA_000696205.2. Taxonomy (NCBI): domain Eukaryota; kingdom Metazoa; phylum Arthropoda; class Insecta; order Hemiptera; family Lygaeidae; genus Oncopeltus; species Oncopeltus fasciatus. The sequence goes on along the minus strand of KZ808473.1, from coordinate 12,188 downwards.
ATCGGCCGTCGGGTTCACGATAGTGAGTGGCTTGAAAATGTTCTTCACAAGGGTCCAATTCGGATGCACTATCTACGGGACCTACTTCCTCGGTCTCCCAGAAGCGTTGAACGATTTCATCGGATAAAGGGGATTCGGTCAAACAATGAAAATATCCGTCTTGGGAAGGAGATGAACGGGTATTCACGTTCCCCATGAGGACTAGACCAAATACAGTTGGCAGTGCATCGTAGTTCCCTTCTATCCTGGTCGGAGTTCCAGTAAGAATTTTCATAAATAAATCTCCACCGCAAAGAAAATCAATTGGACGAGGTTCCCAAAAGCTTGGGTCAGCCAAAAATTTAAAATGGAAATTAGAAGAGTCAATAGGCTTCAGAGTGGTGGTGGGGAGATAGCCAGTGACTGTTGTAACAACAAGAGGCTGTGCGTCAAACTGATGCTCCGGGTAGAGTCTCGACCTTATTTTACATTTAAGTTGACCCTTTATTTTGGGTAAAGGGGTCTCTCCTGGCCCTAAAGGCCGGCAATTACTTGCGCCCCAGCTAAGTCCCAAGCGACGAGCACAGTCAGCCGTCATTAATGAAAATTGAGAGCCACAGTCTACCATGAGACGTACCGGTTGTGGTTGGTTGGCGTAATCCAGTATGAAGGCTACTGCTGTCCCTAATAAGACATGTGAAGGGCCTGTAACACTCCCAACCATCTTATTATTATTATCCGCAGCAGCGCCGCTAGGCTCACAAGTAGGAGGGGGCTCTTGTTGCGGGCAAAGGTCTGAATTAGGAAAAGGGTTAGAATCAGGCGGAGACTTGAAATAATGTAAAAGTGTATGATGTCTCCCATTACAGGTACTACAACAACTTGGAGACTTACAAGACTTGACGCCGTGCCCTGGCTTAAGACAATTATAACAAATAAATTTTCCTTTGAGGAATGCCCTACGACCATTAACAGAGCGATCTTTAAATAAGGGACATTGATAAAGGTTGTGGGCAGGCTTGCACGAACAGGCGCCCTGAGTGGAAGGGCTGGTCGCAGTCAAAACATGACCTTTCTTCAGAGTCTTGCAGTTACGCTGGGCCCTGCTCAGCTCGGAACAGGATGGCATCGCGAGCTGCAGTATCTTTAGGCGGTCGTGAATGAGATCAACTAACTGTTGATAAGTAGGCCATTCGGTCTTAACAGAAGATATTTCGAATTGTTTCCTAGTTTCTGGATCTAATTTCCTTAAAGCCAACGTGAGCCACAAAAAATCAGCTTCATCGTTTAACTTCATCGATTTAAGTGAAGCTATATTCTCAGCTACAACTGAAGTAAATGACTGAAGAGACGAAAGGGTCTGGGGACCTGGAGGAGGAGAATAATTTAAAATTTTATCTATATAAGACGTGGCAAGAAGTCTTCTATTATCGTAGCGATTTAGTAAAGTATTCCAGGCTAAGGGATATGTATCTTCGGTTATTGATAAATGACCTATTAACGTTAAGGGCTCTCCATGAAGACAGTTAATTAAGTGATGAAACTTCAGTATAGCGGCTAGATCGATATTTGAATGAATCATAGATTCGAATAACTGCTTGAATTTAGGCCATTCAGTTAAACTGCCTGAGAATTTTGGAAGAGAGATTTTAGGTAACTCAGGCTTCGAAATAATAGTCTGATTAATAACTGTAGCATTCGGATTAACAGGAGGGGTTTCAGCGGGCTTATTACATTTTTGATAATATTCCTCTATTTTATAACACAAGGTATTGACTTCAGTCCGCGATTTTATGTCATCTTTGGTGGGGAATACTGATTCCGCTTGTTTTCGGATGCAAAGATTGAGAGCGCTGTTAAACTCTGACATATAATCCCTTTTTAATGATTGAAGAGAGGGATACATAGAAAGGAAGGGATCCTTATATTTAGCATCTCCCTTTTCTATAAGGGAATTCCCTACATTATACAATTGGTTTATGTCCTTACTTATTAATTTGAGTATCTCCCTCATCGACTTAACTTCTAAAGCAAGGTCTACTAACGTAGGGTCAGAAGCTTGGGGATGCTGACCTGGTGAAGGGTCGGACATGGTGACGACTATCTTACAAATTAGAAGAGAGTAAAATTTAAAATAGCTATGCAGCAAGAAGAAATAAAAACAAATGTGCAAATTGCTAATACAACAGTGCTGCAATAAAAGAAATTATAATTTACTATTATGAAATTTTGAAAATTAAATAAGAAGAATTAATAAAAATAAATAATAACTACTTGATACAGAATAAATATATACAGATATAAGATCCATTAAGGAAACTTAATATAAGAGAACAATAGATAATACCTTTAAAAAAAAAATATATATAACCCAAATAAAGAAATATTTAAAAAGAAAATGCCTTCCTATAATAATTATATACATATATGAAACAGCTATTATAACAGCAATTAAACTGAAACATAAATTAAACTTAGATTTATTTCTTAAAGAACAAAACTGTTTTATAATGGGGTAATATTTAATTTAATTTTTTAATAAGTCTTCATGAAAAACAATAACAAATGAATATATAAATTAACAAATTATTGACAGAAATAAATAACTTTGCACCGTGGAAAAAAAAATTAAACCAAATGAGATTTACAAAACATAAATTTATCAATAACATTTGCACTATTTTTAGTTTGTAGAAACATAACGGCTATTAATTGTGGTCATATAAAATGAAGTAAGAAAAATCTACAAATGCTATAATATTAATCTTTCATAACTTTAAAAAAAGAGTGTTTCAGATAGAAATAATAAAGGTAGGACAAAACTATTCTTGATTTTATTTAAAAACATATAAAGCTTAATAAATTTCTTTAAATGTCATTTATACCGAGTGTTAATAATATTTACCTCCAACCTTGCACAAGAACACTAATTATTCAAAGCATAACACAATAAAATTAAGTGTGAGTCCAATAATGCTGGAATAAAATTAAAATAATTAAAATTAAATTGTCTGGCTTGATCCGGCCGGAGGGTACCAAAATGTTAATAATATGGGGACTGTATACCATAGGAGAAGTGGGAAATATCAGCCAGCATTATTAGAGCGATAAATAAAATAAATTTATTAATGTAAACATAAGAGAAAAAATGATCTCCTTAAGTAGTTCCCTTGAATACCAACAAACAAATAATAAAATAATATTTAATCTGAATAATAATGAATAATATTGAATAATAATGATAATGAATAATATTAATTTCTAACACAGTATAATGACAATAGTAAAAAAAAAGAAATGTTTTCCAATTAATAATACAATTAGTTATATTATCCTACTGCTATATTACTAATATAAGTATTACCTTTTTGGTAATACAAGAAAATTGGTCTGAATAATTTCTTCCCAATTATTAATAAATAAAAAATAATGTTTTAAAGGCCTTGAAAGGAATTATAAAAATAAGGAATATGAAAGTTAAAGATTTAAGTATAATACAAAATTATGCAGCATAATGATCAATCTGGGACTTAATAAAGTCTCCAGAAAATTGCCCCTCTCTCAAATAATGTGCACCAAGGGTACTTATCGGTCTGAAGAGAGCGGCTACGAGTCCCAAAATGAAGATGGGTGCTGGGAGATCCTCCTCACACTGCGGCAGTCCTATTGGAATCTGTGGGCATCTCAGGCTTTCCTGGAAGCTACTTGGAGTGTCCCATAAAGTGAAGGCTGCCAGCGCAATGCAGTGGGCTAGGTGGTCTAGCGAGGACTGGCGACAGGCAAGCAGAGGCCCAGGGGGGCAAGAGTCCAGTAGCGGGATTAACAAGGGACTAAGCAGCCGCTCTGTACACTCGCGAGGAGAGAGAGAGAGACAGGTGTGAGAGAGAGGGGTGAGATGGGGCAACACAACTTACAATTGAATTACAAATATGCTTAAAATTTATTATAATTTAATTCAACTAAATTGTGGCAAATGTGAAAGTCGCCAACATTCACATTAGATTTAACATTTAGATATTATAAATACCAATTTTTAAATTTAGATTCTATAATTTCTAATATAATAGTCAACTTCAATTGGTAATATTTGTAATTGAAAGGAAAATTCATTTGTCACTTTTATTTGCTTAATGAATGATGAATAATTTAATTTAATTCATTTTTGTGGGGGGGGGGAGAATAATTTTAATGATTTTTAATGAATGAATCTGTGGTTTATCATCATAATATAGTTATTCTTGTATTAAATGTAAGTGTTTTTGGTGATTAATCTTTGTTTTTTTAGTGTATTGGATATTTCCTCATCATTCAAAAACTAATTATTAAATCACATAGTACTTCAATTTATTTCATTTTTTTATTTTTTGGGAGAAATAAAATTATTAGATTTTCTCCTAAAAAAATACATTTTTAAAGCTTTGATTTTAATTACTGTTTCTTTAGACATTTTTTTTATTATATGTATGTATAGATGTAATGTCTCCTGAAGGCCTGGCATTAGATTGGGATAACAGAGTTCTCTATTGGACAGACTCAGCACTTCGAAAAATATCTTCTGCTGATCTTCAAAATCAAGCAGTTGATGATGTAATTAGCAAAGGGCCAGCTAATCCGAGAGGAATTGCAGTCCATCCATTTAGGAGGTTTGTTTACATATTTTTGGTGTTTGGATATTGCAACATTTCGTGAATAGTTTTGAAAATAATAATTTAAAGTTAAAGGAGCCATTTACTGTTAATAATTTTTCTTAATTTTATTATCTTATTTATTTTCCTCAATCCATGCTATGATTCTTCATGTGGGAAATTCTAGAGATAAAATAGAATTGAATATTTATTTCCATAAATTTAAATATACTTTAGAATAATTACAGAAATAATTGTACATAAGAATAAACTACATAATTTATATATAATGTATCATTATCATTAATACATCACTATTTGTCAAAAGAGTAAAACCCTCTCACAGAATGCCAATAAAAAGTAACATATACACCTTAATATATTATATTACAAAATATAGATGATATCACTTACACAACGTTACTTATCATAATATGCAAAACAAGTATCACACACTTATCACAAATATATAATATAATTTATATTGTAATCAAATGAAGGCTGCATACCATTTTTAAAATTTCATTTTGAAGAAATATTTTGTCTTGAAGGTCTTTTTCAATGAGCATATTTTTAATTATATTCTTAAAAGTCTTAAGTTTTCTTCAGTTGAAGATTTTTGGTAAAAGTTATTTAAAAAAAAAAAATTATCCCAGAGTACTGAAATCCTTTGTTATAAAATGATGTCAAAGAGTTATTGGTTATAAACTTCCTATTTTGATATGTTTAATAATAGTGTTTATCTTCTATTTTTTTATATTTTTTTTTTTTTGCAGATCAGAATATTATTTTTAATGTGTGTAAAGCATGCTTTATCTAAAGAGATACACATCATTTTCATTTATTTATTGAAAATTACCTGGAATTTAAATTATACATGACCCTAATAACCTGCTTTTGCATTTTAAAAATCTCTGAAGCTTCTTTAACATTACCTCATAAGATATCATATAATCTATATGTCTTAGCCTGTTAGTTAGATTAGTTTAGAGAAAGTTAAGATAACTACCATAGAGTTTTTTTGTTTTTTTTTTAATATGATTTCCTCTTATAAGTGAAGTGGTGTTGCCTGGGTCAGGTGGCAACCTTCAATTGGCCCCTTCCGCACAGATCTTGTCCTCTCATTGCCAGTTTCCTCAGTCTTAATTAATATAAATCTGAATTTCAATAAATGTCTGAATTTCCTTGAAAAAAAAAAAGATGATCTTAGATACCAGATAAAAGTTAAAAGTTTTCATAGTAGAAAGTAGGCAATATTAGCAAATTTAACTGTTTCCCTAGAATTTCTTATTTAACTATTTCTTTTCATTGGATGTGTTATGGTTTATTGACTTAGTTTTCTTCTGAAAAAAGAGTTTACTAACATTCTAAATTACAAATGTAACAAACAAACAGCTTTGAATTTTTCTTGATAATATTGAAATTTACAGGAAATTATTTTGGTCTGACTGGAACCGAAAAGCCCCCAAGATTGAATCTTGTAATTTGGATGTAAGAAAATGTGAAATTATTGTTCAGGCACCTAATGTCTCATTACCTAACTCACTTGCCATTGACTATGATACTAATGAGATTTGTTGGGCGGATGCTGGACTCAAAACAATTGGTATGTGATATATTTAAAAATAAAGTTTGAACAGTAAGCTTGTCTAAGTTTTTAGAAAAATATTTTTGCAAATTAATAATCTATTAGTTAAAGTTTGTTTAAAATAAGCATTAACTTTAATAAGCGAATTAAGTTAATTTTATATTTACTATGATATTCTATATTATGAACACATGTTTCATTTTTACAGAATGCTACAACTTTGATACAAGGATATTAAGAACAGTTGTTCGAAATTGTTTATATCCCTTTGGGCTTGCAATAACTTCTGATGCTTACTATTGGACTGACTGGTCAACGTAAGATTTCTATATATTTTTGGTGCATGGTCATTGTAAAATGAATGGGCTGGATTAGGGATCACTTCCCAGAGACAATAAAAACAAAAAATACAAATCATGAGCCATCAGCAAGAATATAAGCGCTTATATGTATATAAATTATAAGAATAATGGGTGTATAAATTAAAATAAATTAGTAGATTTTTTTTGTTGGGGTTCGGTCAAGGTAGATCCAAAAATTTATTTTTTGGTTCATAACCAAAAATTCATTATATTGCTAACCTGATGTTTTTTATCATTTATTTATTTGAACAGTCTACAATCATACTTCAAGGAATATTTAGACAAAAACATTATTAAATTTTACAATTTGTACATATATATTTCAATCTGCCAACAATTGAACTATTTATATGAAAACTTAATTTTAACTATTGTTTTAGTTGTAAGATAGATGATTGCATGAGTCAAGGTAATGAAAATCATGTTTTGTATATGATCATGTTTCATGAGATATGAACATGATCATATACAAAACATGATTTTCTCAATTACAATTATAGAACTTATACATTTTTCAAACTGAGAATTACATGACTTTTATTGAAACTCAAGTTCCATAATAATTAATGCTATAAAATTACAACAAAACCTACAAAAAATTAAGATATAAAAATTTTGCTCGTAATGATAAAAATTTTAGTAAAGAATTTGTTGGGGTCTAGTCAAGATTGATCCAAAAAAATATAATTAAAAAAATGTATTTTTTGGTTTGCATTGTAAGTCATTTTCAGGGCTGTTGAAATACAATGTCATTGGAAAAACAAAAAAAAACTATATGATTTACATTATTATTACAAAAAATTGACTTAACTAAAAGTAATGTGAAATCAAATGCTGAGGAAAAACAACAACAAAATGTGCAGAAAGTTCATCAGACCCATCTATCATGAAGGCAAGAGACAACATGTTTTCAGTCATAACTGAATTTCATGAACATTTGATCCAGGGGTAACGGCATCCTCTCTCGCCTACATGATAGCCCTGAAGGTAACCTAAAATGTAAGCCGAAACATCGGCAAATAATAAACAATTCATTTTTAAAAATTATATTTTTTGGATCAACCTTGACCAAATCCCAACAAATTCTCTACTAATAATCTCCACGGTCAAAAACTCTCCATTGGGAGATAGAAAATTTTACTTTGAGACTGTTGATCACTAGTTAAATAAAATTGTTCAGAAGACTAATGAAGTCTCTACTTTAATTACCCACTTTTTTATATTATTTAGACCATATCTAAATTTTGTTCTAGAAAGATGAGGGCACCCTGAAAAAATTTTTTCACAGGGAAATGATACCCTGTTCATTCTGTGATGTAAAATTATTTATTGAGCCATCTAACGCCATGTTTTTTTATAAATAAACAGACATATTCAAATGATAAGATCCAATTTCCCTGAAAATGCTCTTGGGCAAAATATTAGAACGGTTTAAAAAATAAAAAATAATTAAAGAATGGTATCCAAATTTTATCCAAGAACATGCTAGGAACCTCTAAGTCAGTACAAACAGAAGCACAGAAAAAATAAAACTAACTGTGAGTATTGAATCAACAACCTTTGACTCAGAAGTCTAGTACCTAAATTATTGGATTACTATACCTTCTCGATAAACTAATGATGCTAGGAGAGCTATTTTAATGGACATGTCAGATACTGTTTTTTTAATGATATTTTTAAATGAATTTTGTGTGTACTCTTTCCAGATCAAAAGTGGAACGCTCAAGAAAAGGTAGTGGAGTTCCTACAGACTCAATTAAATTACAGTATGGAAGTGGTAAACTCTATGGGCTTGCTGTAGTGACTTCAACCTGTCCTAATACTTCATATTTGCCAACAAAATAAACCCCTTTTATTTGTTATGTCAAAACAGCAAAGAAAGCTTTAAGAAGTCTTAATAAATGTTCCTGAAATAAATAAATATATAAAATACAACTAAAGTGTTTATTCAACATATTTTTACCATAGTGNTTGCCAAACGAGAGTCTAATAAATAGCTAGCAATTTTAACTTTACCGAGTTCAAGGTGATATATTCGTCATACTTGGTGGTCAGACTCGGAGTGAAGTAAAGTTCGTTCTGGGAATTAGAAGTTATTCTCACTCCTCAATGCCGACATTGAGAGTTTTTTCTAGCTCTCTGTACGATTCAAATAAATAATGAAATGTAGGGTTACTTTACCACAATTATCATCATGATTTGAAAGAAATATAACCTGCAAGTTAGCGATGAAAAAAATTTTCAAAATAAAAAAGGAGAAAAACTTTTTTTTATTTATAAGGAATAAAAACTGTTAAAATGTGCTCGGTGATAAAGATATTTATTTATTAAAGCTGAGCGCTTTTGAGACCCAATGTCTCCTCTTCAGAGCCCAGAAATCAACAAATAACATACCAAAAAGTATTTAAATTTTTACATTTTATTTTAAAAGAAAGTTTCAATATTTATCATTTATACATTTAGTCAAATTAGCTTTAAAAAAAATTCAATAAATTAAACAAAATCAGTCAATAAATAACAATAACAACAAAACTACCATTAAATTATATTATTCATAAAATAAATCAATTATGTATATATGTCACAAGCATTAAATTCAAATTTACAATTTGTAATACAATATGTAATAAAATAAAATTATAAAATTATCGAAAAATCAGAATAGTTGATATATAAGGATGAAGTTTTTTTTTTTTAATAATAATTTGACTAAATGTCTAAATATTTAGTATTTCAACTTTCTTTTAGAAAATTTTAAAACTCTGTTTGGTATGTTCTTTGTAGATTCCTGGACTCAGAGTATGAGACATTGATTCTCGAAAGTGCTCAGCTTTAATAAATATATATTATCACCAAGTGAAGTTTAACAGTTTTTTATCCCTTATATTTATAAATTCATTTTTCTTGTTGTCAAGGCTTCTCTATAAGAGATTTGGAAAGTTATATTTTAATTAAACTTCATAAAAGGTTCTTTAAAAAAAAACAATAAATAAATAAAATTTAAAAAAATTGCTCTTATTAATTTAAGGTTTTGTGTAAAACACACTTTCATAACCATTAATTTGGACCCTTTTCTATTTTTTTATAAATTAAAATCAACTTATTATGTTAATGAATAAAATCTATGTAGTTATGTTAATGTTGTCTAGTTGTATTTACCGTTTCTTCTACCCGGAAGAAGAAACGGTAAATACATCTGACGACCCTCGAAGCCTATGTGAACATGTTGTCTAGTTGTTAAAAGCAATAACAAATTATAGTCTTCACTTTTGTATAGAGGTAAACATTTGGGACAGAACTTTTACCACATATCTACTAGCAGTAATATGTGGTAAAAGTATTCCACATACTATATTCACATATGTAATTAAAGGGGAAAAATTTTTTTTTAGCCATAAGCATCTTAATACTTTTAAAGCTGTATTAATTTGCTCTGAGGAAATAAATGTATGTGCAAATAAATAATATTTGTTTTCGTATTTTGAAGATTCAAATGAATAACATTCAACAAAAATTTGTTTTCTTTTCATGGAAAAGTAGTACTCACGATGTAAATTTTGCAACTTTAAAATTGTGTATTTCCAGTGTGAAAATGTGTGTTTTCCAGGCGTTTTGCAAAACTTATCTAATTATTTCCAATACTTTGAAACCTGTTAGAACAAGAGGTGAATTATAGCGTAATTCACAAATTTAGTTATAACTTAATTTCATTTGAGTGCAATTTTTCTGTGAAAAAAAATAATACTGGTTATAAAATATGTATTTTGTAAAAGTTCTAACTAATAAATAAAGTGCCTTTTTTTATTATTTTAAAGTTATTAAATTATTGATATTTTTAAAATTGGATTAATTTTGTTTTTGGTGAACTATTTAATTTACAAACATAATTTAGTTATTGTAATATATTTTAAATATTGATGGACTTAATATTATAATTATTTTTATTGTATGAGTGATAGAGGATAAGTGTTGTGTTAGGATTTTTTTTTTCTGATCTTATTTATTCTATCAATTTAATTTATGTATTATTATTGTTTGTTTAAATTAATAGAGAAGAAATTCTATACTCAACCACTTTGTTAATTTTAAGACTTTGTGAAATTGTAAAACTAGAGTCTATTTTAGATATAGTACAATTAAATTATAATTCTTGTTTTAATATAGATTCGTATAATGAAAATATACTATTTTTCCACTCAATCACATTGGTGGTTCATTGTTTTACTTTGAAACAATTACTCTCAACTTTTATTTGTAAAAATTATAGAAATTTAAGCAAACCAGAATCTATATCTTATGGTGTACATCCTAAATTTATTCTATTAATATGAACTTGAAAGAAAAATTTGAGTTCCTAAATACTATTTATAATTACTTGAGTTTTATTTTAGGATGGAGAGTTTATTTGAGTTAAACTCTGAATAATGTAGCTATTACAGTTGTTTTCATAATACGATTTTTTATTTACTTTTATCTAATCTTACCTAACTAGATACCAAAAATGATAGTCATTAAAATAGGCCCTGCTCATGCATTTAAATGCTCTAGCAATAAGAGTTTCTGTGTTTTTGTAAAAGTGAGGGTATATATACATATGGACATGTATATATAATGTTAACATTGTGGAAGGAACATTCAAGGTTTGGTCAATGAGTATATAAATTAAGAGTAAAGCATTCTTCAGGGACAAAACAGTTTTTTTTAGAAAAGCCTTATGGACATTTTGTTTTCTTTACATTTTTTAAAATTTAAATATATTCTGTTCAGGTTTTTTTTTCTGAAAAATAAATTTTTTTGATGATAAAATAATTAAATTATTAGTAACAGAGTGACAAACATTTCCTTATTTGAGAATGAATTGTAATTTTGAAATATCAGCAAATATTTGTTAATCACATTATTAGGTTAACTTTTTGACTGATAACCACATCATGTATTAAATACAATGGCAATTCAGAGTGGATATTGATTGTATGACATTGTCATGAAAATTCTAAAATAATATTCCTCTTTTGTACATTATTATTACGAAATATATTTCAATACTCAGCAGTCACATAAGAAGTGGGAGTTAACATGAAAACCAGCACTTTAGTATACATTTTTCTCAGGTGGATTAAGTAGCAACTCAAAAGTTTGGATTAAAATGATTATTCAAAACTAAGATGAATACTCTAGTAAAATTAGGAGGGAAGGGATTATCTTAAATTCGAATTTTGACTAGAGAAAATATTCAAAGTTAAATCAATGATGATAATTGTGGTAAACTAATCTCACACTTCATTATTTATTTAAATCATACAGAGAGCCAGAAAAAAAAACTCTCTACCTCAGCAGGGGAGGTAGAAAGTTTTTTCCTAGCTCCCTGTACAATTCAAATAAATATTCAAAGTAATTTTTTTAACTAAGAAAATTGCACCGTTAAGGTTTCAGACTAACATGAAAAGTTAACTTTTCAAAAGATAAGATGCCATAACTATTATTCAAAGCCTAGCTCTCAGGATCTAGCCTTGAAGTAATTATTTAAATATATTTTTCATTAGATGTTCACGTAGGCTTCGTCGGTCGTCAGATGTATTTACCATTTCATCTTCCGGGTTGGACCGAGTCAAATTGTTGTTATTTGCCGAGCTT
>KZ808472.1:180185-199159 GCA_000696205.2 Oncopeltus fasciatus | reverse complement strand
GGGGGGGGGGGGGGAGAGAGAGAAGTGAAGTAACAATTTGATTATTAAAAACCTAATGAGAGACCAGTGGGATCTGAGCAAATTTCCCATGTTTCATTATAGATGTATATAAATAAGAGTAAACGAGGAAATTTAATGTACAAGCCGGAGAGAGCAATGAGTGTAAAAGCTATGACTTCTAAACTTTTGTCTGTACTGACTGGGAAAGTAGTCCAATCCAGTAAGCGCTAACCCATCGTACCTGCATTCGTAAATTTCTTCTTTAATAAGCGTTTTTTGTAATAAATTGTACAGGTCGTGAAAATAATACATTTATAATTGTATAAATGTATTATCTTAAAACACCTAATAAGATTTTTAAATATATTCGTAATCAAATATTACGATTATAAATTTCGGTTTATCTCAATACCCCTTCCCCAACCTTTATATAATTTGATTTCAATACTTGAACTTTAAAATTAATTGTCTTCGAAATTACGTTCTAAAATATATTTCTTAATGAACTTATCCATTTATTTATTTTTATTTTTTTAAATTTATAGTGTTATAATGTTATAAAATTACATTTCACTCCAAGTGCGTTGTATAAATGTCTTTTCTTCACGCTAAAATGACTAAGATAATATAATTTTAAATTATGATCACTCTTTGGGGAGGAGGAGAAATTATCAGTTCTCTATAACTGATTTATATCCAACAGATTGCAAAATTAGGCTTAAATGCCAAATTTGGCTTCATTATATTAAAAATTGCAAATGCTAGAGCGCGTAAAGACACACACTACATACAAACACAAGGAAGGACCAATTATAAAGGTACCAAAATAACAGAGAAATAAATATAAAAATATGGTCTACTTCACAAAACCTGTAAATTACTGTATAGTGGGTCATCTAGTACGAGTGGAAGATAAGAATTTTCTAACGAAGCTGGAACTTAGTCGCAGACCCTTGCAGCGACACATGGATCCATGCTTCAGGATACTCTTCCCTGGAAGAATGACGAGGATTTTGGAAGCCAGAAAAGTAAGGAGTAAGAAAAGAAAGGAAGGAACTAGGAATGCTAGATACACTTACGAATTCTTTAAACTTATCAGTTAGCATGGCAAGTTATTAATTATATTGCGAGAATGTCAACAGTTACCGATTCAGTATTATATAAGTTCAAATAGAGAGTTTTTTTTCTTACCGTTGATATTATTTAGGGGACGTTATGTCACCAAGATCCCATTTCATGACTGAAATGGGATCTTGGTGACACGACGTTCCATCTCGCCTTCACGATAGCCTAGAAGATGGCTTATAAGCCGAAACGTTGGATGATTATTTAAAAAATGCAAGTTTTTTAAATTTGTATTTTTCGGATCTACATTAACCGAACCCCAACAAAAAAACATCTAATCTTATTATATAAGGCTAAACGTTTAGTGGATACGAGTCTATGAATATTGGTAAACTGTTCAGTGAACCATTATCAATACATATGATGTAATTTCCAATAAGGCTTACAAGGCTTTGAAACTATTTTTACTATTCCTTTTTTGAAATCTATAAAAAAAAAAAAAAGAAGATGAATCTGAAGCTTTCAGAGAATCCCAAACATTCAGGCTTTTTTCATGTTCTGATCGCTCTTCGTGTCCGCCCTCCTCTGGTAGATTCCAGCCCACTGCAGTAGGCTATATTTGGCTCAGAAGCTATTACATACTGAATTCTCAGGTAACGGGCTATCCGCGTGGGAAACATCAAAGAGAAAAAATCGGGCCAAATACACTACAAAGAGACAATCTTACAAAATCTTCCGACTTCTTAAGTTATCCACAGTACCCTATGTGCTTATATGGGCTTATATATTAAGTAGGAGGATGAGCCAATATCTGATCTTTAAGAGCTTTTCTTCTTCGTCACAAGCAACATGCAAAGCTTTAAAATCTTTAAAGAGTTCGAAACGTAACAAATATTTAGATGCGATCCTTGAGACGAAAAATAAAGTGCACGTATAAGAGATAAAATTTCTTCGTTCTACTTTTTAAAAATAACCCAATTTATTTATACAGCATAGTTAAAAGTAAAAAATCCATACAGTTGGTCAGTCTTATGAGAATATAAACAATTTAACATATATACCTATATTAATTTAACTTTCTTTATTTAGAAAGTGGTTCAGTACTTAGAAAATAATTTACAGTACTTAGAACTATAACCATAAAAAAAAATTTCTTGAGAATAATTTTTACTGACAAATAAGGAATTGAAAAAACAACTTATAAAAAACTACAAATTCGGTTCGCTAAGACTTGTAAGTATCTTTGAACCCGCTCTAAAGTTAGTAATTTTTAAAAATAAAAAAACCAAATTCTGTATTTAAGCATATTTTTGGAAATTGTTGAATGATATCATTGATTGCTGAAATCGGTTTAGAGAAAAGCGGTGTTTAGACAAAGGCCAAAATTAAAAATGTTAATATACACGTAATAATATGCGTAAAAAAAAAAAAACACTTTACAAAATTGGTGTTAAATATAATTTCAAAACATTTATCTTTTGTAATATTTTTCGAAAATATAAGGTGTTAAGAAAGTTATTTAAAGTTTAATTCATAGTGTTGGGCGAGCCCTCTTATATGTAAATGCAGAAATCAAATTCGTATAACGTTTTTTCATTGCATATCCTTGATGTAATTCATACTTCGGTGAAATTCGGAATGAGAAAAAGGAAGTGGGCTTAAGGGAAATCTAAATTTTCTAATCAATCATAAATATGTTTATTATATTCGAGTTACGTAAGATCTTAAAGAACATAATAGGTGTAAAATTGTATTTTATAACGCTTATGTACTATAACATTTTTACGAAAAACACTTATTAAAATAAGAAATCCATTTATGTAACTATGAAGGGTGAGGGCTTACTGGGGTAAGGGAAGTACCGGGGTACTTCCTTCCCGGCAAGTCTGTAGTGAGCTTTAGTAGACCTACCTCTTACACTTATTGATCTTTACGGCTTTATGATTAAATTTCGCTATTTACTCTTAATTACATCTCTTTTAAGTGAAAAAAAAACTCTAGTTGGTTCATTAAATATGGATAACAATTCTTCTTAGATAAGTATTTACTCAGTAGGCATAAGTATTTAAATAGACCAGAATACTTATAAGAACCCCTGAGGGAATACCAAAATAATTATTGTACCATTTCCTTATTTGGTGATACTGCGTGCGTGTTTTCACTGCTGAATATTGATAAGGCTAAGCGCTGAATATGCCAAGTCAAAATTGGAAAAGTTCTATAAATAAAGTCGGGACTCGCGGGGAGTGTTACGTATTTAGAAGGTGGAGGACAAGGCAGGCGCCAAGCTGTCATCGAACCTTGAGTAGAAAGCTAATCTGGCGTCAGGCGACCTTTAACTGCAGGTCACCTGTCCAGACCTAACGCCATTTTGTAGTCTTCTTACTGTTAGCTTATCCTGCTTACTTTACCTCTTCAACCATAAAGCATGTCAGTTAAGACCTACAGTACTGGCTGATTGGTATCATCGAGCTGTACCTTCCAAGTTGAGTCATCTTAACCTTGGCCTCCTGTATCTACTTTGAACGCCAAGTTCCCTCATGAGGAACTTGATTGCAAACACTCTGTGATTTTGGTCTAAGCTTCACGAGCCATATCACCTTCTGGTTATCTTGATTATTACTATCTGTTATTGCTCTCCTTGGCTTTAACTGTTCACTACACATAAATCATGTTGTTCTCAGTGAAAACAAGAAATGATGTGGCCATGAAGTTACCCAAATTTAGAGTAAATTTAATGTTTTCAGCTATTATTATAGTCTTGCAAAATAGTATCGAATGCTTATGAGTATCGCCAATATTGAAATTAAAACTTTTTCTCATTTGAACTAAACCACANCCTCTTCAACCATAAAGCATGTCAGTTAAGACCTACAGTACTGGCTGATTGGTATCATCGAGCTGTACCTTCCAAGTTGAGTCATCTTAACCTTGGCCTCCTGTATCTACTTTGAACGCCAAGTTCCCTCATGAGGAACTTGATTGCAAACACTCTGTGAGCTTGGTCTAAGCTTCACGAGCCATATCACCCTCTGGTTATCTTGATTATTACTATCTGTTATTGCTCTCCTTGGCTTTAACTGTTCACTACACATAAATCATGTTGCTCTCAGTGAAAACAAGAAATGATGTGGCAATGAAATTACCCAAATTCGGAGTCAATTTGTTTTTAGCTATTAGTATAGTCTTGCAAAACAGTATCGAATGCTTATAAGTAACGCTAATAGTGAAATTAAATCTTTTTCTCATTTGAACTAAACCACAATACTTAGGTGCAGCCTAAAGTAAGCAGATTTTTCACGTTTCATTAAAGGTGAACATAAATAAAAGTAAATTACTTTTGATTTTATTATAAAAAATAAAACTAAATAACTATAAATGATAATAGATGGAGGAGGTATCATAAAAATTAAAACCAATTGGATGGATAGGGGTGGAGAGTTAACCCCCACCCCATTATTACTAATAGCTTTAGTACTCAAGAGATGATTATTTTTTTTAAATAAAACTATAATAAATATAGTTGATGCATTTTACATGTTTAACAGTTAAAACTAAGTATTTTTAATGTATGATAACGAAGTACCCAATCATACCTTCTATTATCCGTCTTCATTGGTTTCTGCAAACCATCACAGTTCCAAGTGACAGTGAACGCATGTATTCGGCAACGAGGATGGACAATGTCCGAAAGCGCTCGCCAACAGAAGATGGTTTGCAGGAACCAATGAAGACGGATGATAGAAGGTGTGATAGTTCTATATTCATTGATGGTGGAAATAACCTTTTAGATTAGGTACACAATCGTTAGAAATGGAAAAAATAAAACTTCGTTTTTATTTATTTTATATAAATGGAGTATCATAGTAATAAAATAATTAAATAAAAAGCAGGCAATGTCGGTTCAAAGGTGAAAAACATTTTAAGGAAGTATTTATTATCTATCCGCCGCAAACTAGAAAACTAGGTCAACACACCACTCTGACTACCTGATTTTTGTCTTATTTAATGAAGAATGGTTCCAAATTAGATGGGATGGATATTCCCAAAGAGAACCCCTGGAATCCTCTGAGTCATTACACAAAAAGACACAGAAAGAAAAAAAGAAAAACAGTGAACTATGATCATTGAACCTGAGACCTTTGGCTCAAACATAACCTCCAGACCAACTTGCCCCCAGCGTAATGAACTTGAGCAGAGCAAAAGTTTTGAATAGAGAGAAAAGAACTGTCGAACCGATGGTTGCGGGTTCGAACCCTGCCAGAAACCTTAGGATTTTTTCAAGAAAGGATGAAATCTCTAACCACGCTATCCTTTGGAGAAACTGTCATTCTCCAGTTTGTCCGATTACAGATATAAGTTAAATAATTCTTTTGTAATTAAATCTGTTGTTAATTAAAATCCTCCAGCCGTCTCAGGCTCATCACGGCCACACAATACTACTACAAATCTAACGCCTACAAGAAGTCGGATGCCAACCGATTGTGCAGCAGACTTAACTGCTGGATGCAGAGAATTTCAGCTGGGATTTCTCAGCCCAGAGGAGCGTCAAGTATGCAGGGGAAGCTTTATCCCACTCTCAGACGTGGACCTCTCACTAAAAGTCCCATCCTCTCATGGAATTCCCTAACGAAGCCGGGGACAATCTCCCTTCACACGATCTCTTCAGGAGACAAATCTGGTCTTCGGATGGCATCCGAGGAGCAACAGTTATCGCCCTTCCAAAATGTTCCCCGAAAGGTCATCTCCGTTTTTTGGAGAGCTTTCAGACTTCCATGTCATTTTACGACCTGGATGGCCTTAAAAGCACTTGGTTCTTTCCGAGAAAGCAATCGAAAAGTGATAAGCAACAAACTGCGCTAATTTAAGTATTTGTCTTAATGGCTTGTAAAACACAAGGGAACATTCTTTAGGGAACATCTTCAGAAATGTGCTTCAGAAAAAAAAACATAATCTAAGATCTTTTGACCGTAGATATTATTATTAGATGTCGGTCAAGGTACACCCAAAAAATGCCAATTTTTAAAAAAGTGAATTTTTTAAAAATTATCTGCGGACATTTCGGCTTACATTGTAAGCCATCTTCAGGGCTATCATGAGGATGAGGGAGACGTTCTGTCCCTAAGTTCACATTTTCATGACTGTTATAAAATTATCTGCCGACGTTTCGGCATACATTATAAGCCAAGACGTCGGCAGATAATTTTTTTAAAATACATTTTTTTTGTAAATTGGTATTTTTTTGGATCTACCTTGACCGAACCCCAACAAAAAAATAATAATCTATTATCACATTCCATGCCACATTTAAAATAAGCATAAATAATACTAAATAACTTATTTTATATTAAAGCATTAAAAAACAAAGAAGGGAAAAAATTAATGTCGCTGAGACTACATCCAGACTGAGCAAGAAACGATAGAGGAGCAAATTCTAAATTATCTTCCTAATACTGTTTTTTTCATAAAACTTTTAAGAAAGAAATATTGCAGAATTACAATTTACATTAATTTTTATTAAATAATGCTTATTTCAAATATTACTAAGTTATTTAAGGTTATTCAATAACATTTCCTTGGTGTTCCCTAAACTCCAGTGCATCTCATCTAATTTCAGCGACTTTCAAATGTCGCCTTGAGCTTCAGGTCAGTCTCCCTCTAAATCCCCCGTTCCCTTTATCAGATTTAACAGATTTAAGGCATTAACAACCTCATCCAATGGTTTCCAAAGAGAAATATCACCGAAATACATAATTTGGTTTCATTATTATTTTTCATATATACCGTTCCCACATCCATGTGACATGTACATATTTATACATACGATAATGGCTTCCTTTACCTACCGTATTTTTTTTTCTTGCTTTTTAGTAAAAACTTATTTATTTTTTTATTATTACGTTAACTAAAATCATTTTGACTTGTAACATAATATTTAATAACTAATCATTTTTATTACGGTAGTTTTTTTAAAATTAAAACTAGTAAGGTTTATATCAATTTAAATTAAATTCATTCCTTTAAGAAGTGTTTGTGCATTTTTCTTAGAGTTTTCTCGTGTGTCTTTAGTGTTGTATTGTAGGCTAGCCTTGGTAAAAATCTAAATATTTGGAAAGGTCGGCTGAAATTATCTAGTGTACATTTTAATCGCTAACAATCACCTTATTGCTCAAATTTCATTAAGACAACTATATTTCCCACTGATTATGTTCCGTAAATGTTTTACTTATATATTACGCATGTATTTTATCTACTTTTCTAGTGGGTCTTACTTATACCCCACCTACCCGTAACCAGATATAAAGAAAAGAAAAAAAAGAAGGCATTTATTGGATCGGCAAGGATGTTATTGCCTCACACTTGAATAAGTCTGGGTTTTAGAGAAAAGAAATACCAACCTAGCTAAAGGCCATTGGAGCCCAAGGGAAACACACATTAAGATGTGTACACTGGAGAAGAATGGCGCACGATTTGGGAAAGGTGCACCCAGGGTAGGGGAACACCAGAAATCATCTGGGTCATTACAAACAGATGTTTGTTTTTTTTCTGTTTGTTCTATTAGGGACATTTTGGTGAATTGGAATTTTCGAAAGAATATTTTTGTATTTAAGGTAAAACTCTGTATTTCCCTACTGATAAATTTTATGAAAACATGAAAAAAAATTTTTTAATTTTATGGAATCTATTATGTTTTCAATTAATTCAAAATAAAAACACAATAACTCATTTAACTGAATGCTATTAACAAATAACTCAATATATATATAGGTTTTGGTTATAACTTGAAAAAAAAATACATTTTCTTTTTCAATACATTTAAATAAATAGAAAAATAGAATATTGAACGTTGAATCTTTGGCTTAGAAGGCCAGTGTTCTAATTTAGACTGATACGCTCACGCCAGATAACAAACACCTACGTAGAGAAGTTCTTATATTAAATTTGGATCTCATTCTAATTATATCAAACTAATTAATATATTATTAGATGATTTTAGTTGGGGTTCGGTCAAGGTAGATCTAAAAAAAGAAATACAAATTTTTTAAAAAATTGAATTTTTTATAAATATTATCTGCCAACGTTTCGGCTTACATTGTAAGCCATCTTCAGTGCTGCCTATGACTGAAAACGTGAACTTAGGGACAGGACGTTCTCTCCCGTCATGATAGGCTTGAAGATGGCTTACAATGTAAGCCGAAACGTTGGCAGATAATCTTTTTAAAAATACAATTTTCTTTAAATTTTTATTTTTTATTTTTTGGACCGAACCCCGACTAAAATCATCTAATAATAATATCTACGGTCAAAAAACTCTTATTTGTAATTAATATATTGTGTGCATGCGCACGCGCGTGTGAATATCTTTGCTTGTGTTTGTATACGATTCTAAACATATTTTAGTTTCAATAGAATACTCTAACTGCCTACCTATTGATTGAGGTTCAGGCTGAAAAGCGTCTTGTCTCTCACACTTCCTGTGCCTTCCTAAAATTTCAATCTCCAAGAGATTCCCGTTGAAATGTTTAGCAATGATATCGATTTTATCGATTGATTCATCGGTACGTGATGGTTTAATGCTTCGTATAGTGGGAGTTTCAGACATGCAAATAGAATCTCTTGCTCCAGGTTAGGATTGGCCCGCGCAGGAGTTGATGGATAGCATGGATCCCAGCTGTGAGATCTACTTCCCAGCCTGGCGCACGATGAGTTCTGCCTTTATTCGGCGTTCTTTTATTCATGGTGGAGGGGGCAGAACCGACCAGGTTCGGAGCCAGGTCACTGATTGACTCCTCCAAGTTTATTCCTTCCTCCTCTACCGGGATTGCCTTCCTTTTCTCTCTGTCTAATTCCCCTTCCATACCTGTCGCCTGGACATACTCCGAGGAACCGGATCTGAAATTAGCCAGTATCTCGTTATCACATCTCACTTCAGACTGTATTCCCTATCTGAGGCTCCGCAAGGAAAAATATAGAACTATGTACATACATACACTTTTTATTCGCTACAATATGAAATTCATTACTGTAGTATTGCAGTAGAATTATAGAATTTTTTTTAAGATTTGCTTTACACATTTTAGAATAGAACAGATTTCCCTCGGGAAATCAAACTTATTACATTTTACATGATGCAACTTCTGAAAAAAAATTTCAATTTATCATCAATCTCATGTATTGTAAGTTTGAAATAGGATCAGTTAAAAAATGATTATATGAATGTATAAATATATATCCACTATTAATGTGTACATATATGTGCTTAAGGATCCAATGGATAGCCATTCCTTTTTCCCTGGATCCTTTTCCGTTCTTCTGTCCGCCATGTTCCAGTCTCTTCTTTTCCAGCACGTCCTCAGGCTGCGCTTTCCATCCGTTAATTTTTTTGCCTGTAGAGGTCTCTGTCCGCGGTGCCCGTTGTGTACGTATTTTCCAACTTAACGCTTTCTTCACTATCTACATAAGATCCTAACCTACATAGAACGGCTGAAAAATATGGCATGGGTATAGGTAGTGAAGAAAACTCAGACTTCCATGTCATTTTACGACCTGGATGGCCTTAAAAGCACTTGGTTCTTTCCGAGAAAGCAATCGAAAAGTGATAAGCAACAAACTGCGCTAATTTAAGTATTTGTCTTAATGGCTTGTAAAACACAAGGGAACATTCTTTAGGGAACATCTTCAGAAATGTGCTTCAGAAAAAAAAACATAATCTAAGATCTTTTGACCGTAGATATTATTATTAGATGTCGGTCAAGGTACACCCAAAAAATGCCAATTTTTAAAAAAGTGAATTTTTTAAAAATTATCTGCGGACATTTCGGCTTACATTGTAAGCCATCTTCAGGGCTATCATGAGGATGAGGGAGACGTTCTGTCCCTAAGTTCACATTTTCATGACTGTTATAAAATTATCTGCCGACGTTTCGGCATACATTATAAGCCAAGACGTCGGCAGATAATTTTTTTAAAATACATTTTTTTTGTAAATTGGTATTTTTTTGGATCTACCTTGACCGAACCCCAACAAAAAAATAATAATCTATTATCACATTCCATGCCACATTTAAAATAAGCATAAATAATACTAAATAACTTATTTTATATTAAAGCATTAAAAAACAAAGAAGGGAAAAAATTAATGTCGCTGAGACTACATCCAGACTGAGCAAGAAACGATAGAGGAGCAAATTCAAAATTATCTTCCTAATACTGTTTTTTTCATAAAACTTTTAAGAAAGAAATATTACAGAATTACAATTTACACTAATTTTTATTAAATAATCCTTATTTCAAATATTGCTAAGTTATTTAAGGTTATTCAATAACCTTACCTTGGTGTTCCCTAAACTCCAGTGCATCTCATCTAATTTCAGCGACTTTCAAATGTCGCCTTGAGCCAGGTCAGTCTCCCTCTAAATCCCCATTCCCTANGTTAAAAAAAAAAAAAAAAACAGAGTCAGAATTGACCATGTCATTTTCTTAACATTGAAACTAAACTACTATCTAGGACACTCAAACTGCTTATCTTTCTACCTACATTTTAAAAATCCTAGTCTACTTACTACATTTTGAATATAAATTTGAAAAACATACCTTATTTTAGTATTTATTTTATTTAAATAAACGACATACATTTAATTCTCCACAAATGAAGCTTCACTCAGGCGGTGTCGGTGTGCCAACTGAAAGCCCTCGAGGACCTGTAAATTGCCATTTACCACGGTGGAGTGATAAAAGAGACAGCCCTTAATGTGATAATGCTGGAAGGGACCGCGAAGGGCTAGACGTAGGCACTCCAGCACCCGGTTTCCACCCTTCCATCACGCAAGTCTCTGTAGTGATAGTTAGTTAGTAGAACCTTTATATTAATTATAATAATGCCTTTATACATATTATTATATCAGTAAATAAATTTTTTTTCTCGACTTTTATTTATATCTGTTAACATAATTAGAATTTGTAATTTGATTACAATAAACCTTTTTTTTNAACCTAAACATCAAAAACAAATATTATTTGTAACAAATATGTCATAATATATAACTGTATTAAAAAAAATACACTTTTCACAATAAATGAGAGAATATAATAAAGAGATTTTTTTTATTATTTATTGATGTAAATATTTTTAATGTTTCACAGAAATCCTTTTAGTAAAGATTTATACACTTATTCATATCCAGGAATAAATATGTATTTGTGTGTATGTGAGTTAATAATAAGGTCAATAACAAAACACACTCATGTAGAGTTTTCTTTTATTGAAATATATAAAAATAAAGAGTTTTAAAGAGGGAGCTAAAAACTTTTAAGTATTAAGTAGAAATAAAACAGCATTAAACTGTTGAATTCTTCAGTAGAACTTGCCAGCATATTTCATATAATCATACAGTAATTTATTGGAGTAATTAGTGCTATCCCAGCTGAAAAAAAAAGAATAAGATNATTAATAAAGAATACTTAAAATACAACTTAATATCACTTATTTTTAGAATTTCACTTTTGAGAATTTTTTTTTTGTTCTTATCAGATTTGCCGAAAAACAGCGGTATAACCTGGTTTATTACTTTTCTTTATGTCTTTTACACAATTTCTGTTTTGTAAGGGAGACAATTATTCTTCACTTAATTATACTTCACTGAATACGAACAGTAATTCAAAAAATTTACTAAATAATCTACTAAGAAAAGGCTAAAAAAAAAGTATAGGAAATTTAAACTAAAAACTAATTTATGCTTTTATATTAGTATACGTTAAAATTTTGTTGATTTTATTTTTCTGATGTCCGTGCCAAACATTAGGGTTTTTACTTATACTTAGAAAATATTGCTATTAATTAAACTTTGATAAGATCCTTTAATTCCAAAATACGGTTTTGTCTATAAAAAAAATAAGTGCTATAATAAATATAGTTAATATTGTTTTAACAAATCTGTTGCTCTTCATAATTCCAATTCAAAAAATTTTCGAATGTTATGGCTAAAAAAGCATTTAATTTAAAATTGAATATTCTATGTTATAAATTTTTTGTGGTATTTAATATCACGTAAATTATAACAATTTTTAGTGCAAGGGAACAGAATAAAAAATCTAACTGTTCCAGCCAGGACAGCTGGGACAGTTTGATCTTTTATTCTGTTCCCTTGCACTAAAATATTCTATTATTTGTAAGGTATGAATTGATGTAATTTTTCACTTTTCTTATCGCAGTCGGAGATAGTGGATTTAAGTGTTGTGATCGGATCGACTTTTCTATGTGCGCTTTTCTACAGAAGATAATCTTTCAGAGACTCCCGAGTCAGGAATTCACGCACTATTTTAGTCAAGATCTGTATTACTGTGATTCCGTATCATTCAAGCAGGTGTGCCGATTTGGTAGACCTACTTACCATGGGGAATTTCCCGAGTGCAATAACCCATTGCTACAAGCTGTTGAAGAAAAACGACTATTATTTGTTCTAATGTAATTTACCCGTTCTTCCGTAAGCCTCTTGTCGCATCTCCAAAAAAAATTTGTGAAAAATTGTCAGTCTCAAAATTAAATTTGAATTGGTGCAGTCTCTCTCTCTCTTTTTCACCAAAACTGAGAGATTCCTGAGATCCAATTATGGAATCGTAGATACCAGAAGCGCTCAGCTGTATTATAGAGAATGTTATGCAAATTAACGACTCGTCAATTTGCTACAGTTGATATTTTCTACATAATTATTTCTTTTTAATAACTGTACTGGTCGTTTTATGAAAACTTTTAAAATGAGAACTGCCGTCTATCTTGACCCATTGAAGTAATCATTCAGGCGATTTTATACATATAACATACACAGAAATTAATTTTCCACGGCAACAAGTGTGATTCACGATATTTATGTATTTTCCAACCATACACCATGTATTTAATCAATTAATGGAAGAAATTACTCTCTTCGAAAATTATCAATTTTGAAATGAACAAAGTAATAAAGGAAAAAGTAATTTTTTTTTCTATGCAACTACTTTCTATAAGGAGTAAAGTATCGAGTAAAAAAAAGCGAATACCTTTTCACTAGTTAAAATTAAAATTGAAACTTAAATTTCAGTAAAATTCAAATTTATTGTTTCAAATTTCCTGAAAATAAAATTTTATAATAAACTATATATTATAATTTAATGAACTAAGATTTGTTAAATAGTTCTAAGAAACAAATATTAATGCCATATTAAAATAAAATTTTCTTAATTCCTAAAACTGTTTTAAATGGATTAAGCCTTTAACAAAGATTTTTTGTAACTAAACTGGAAACACTTCTTAATTTTATCGTATATATATAAAATATATCTCCTTAAGCTTCTTATTGGGGGACGTCGAGTTACATGCTACTTAAATAGAAATTAAATTAAATTTGAGGTAAACCCCCACTCACTATAATTTGATTTTGCTAATGGCTCTAATATTTCAAATAACATTTCCTTCTTTATACAGCACTATAAGTAATATATTATCTAAAGAAGTAATAATATATCAGCGCTGTAGAATAAATACATTTCCTTCTTAGATTATTTTTAGTGCAGGGAACAGAATAAAAAAATCTAACTGTCCCAGCCAGGACTCGAACCTGGATCCCCTGCTATCCGGGCCGGTGCATTTGCCACTTATGCTACCGAGACAAGTNGGTAAATGCACCGGCCCGGATAGCAGGGGATCCAGGTTCGAGTCCTGGCTGGGACAGTTAGGATTTTTTATTCTGTTCCCTGCACTAAAAATTATCTAAATTTACGTGGGATTAAAGACCACAAAATAAATAATATTTATAAAATTTCCTTCTTAGGTTAATCAACTCTACTATGTTTATATTTAACGAACAACAGTGTAAACTTATCTTTACTTTTTTTTTTTTTTGTTTTTGTTGTTGTCAGGTAACGATTATAACGAAAAACAAAATATTCTGTGTTAGTCGAAGAACGTTATTTTTAATTGAACCCCCACTCGTATAAGACGATTTCTTCTTTATAATTAATGTTATTATAAAATTGCTACAAATAAAAATGAAAAGTTGAAACTTAATGAAAAGCTCTAAATCTTCTCTTAAAAGTAATTTATTTTGCCCAAATCTTGGGCAATTTTTAGAAGAAAGGTCCCACTATCAAACCTTGCTATACAACTCTTAATCTTTATTAGGTCCAGTACAATTAACTAGGCGTAAATCGACCGATACCTGGTGGGAATGGTTGAGGATGAGGGAATGTCCAATTTTATCAAAGACAGTGAAAAAAAAAAGTGGGATTACAAGGATTTTGATTTTCTGGGAGCCCATAGGTTATTTCTATCAGGGAGATTGGATGGAAAAGCCAGAACGGAACTGTTATTGAAGGGGATTGATAATCATTGAATTTGTCTAAGTAAATAGCTTTTCTAACTGTGGTATTTTATTAAAACCTTAAAAGAAAAATAAATTGTAAAAAAGTCCCTGATTTTAACGACATTTTTGGTAAAGAACCCCTGGTCGCAAATCTAATATTTGAATAGTGCCTGCCCTAGCTCTCCACTCCCAGTTGGCCTAGAGCCAGCTTCAGGTTCATTAGCTTATTGCCATGAACAGCTTTTAAGATCGAATTAGTTTTTGATTGGATTTCCTCTTATCTATTTACATCTTAATAAACCATGTTTGATCCCCTTAGTTTACGCTACTCTTGTGAGCCTTTTTTGCTAGCAGTTTTTTTCTTTTTTACTAACATTACACAATATGAAAGTAATTCGTGGTCAACTCATTTAAGAAACTTCTAACGTTAGCACACTTTCATAATTAAATATAAATATGTAGCATTCAGTCGGATTTCAATAAAAATATATTTGACCAATTTTCTATCTTGTTCAAGATAATAAAAAGATGATAATTTTCAATAGTATGCTATTTCTTTATTAATACTCAATATTATTAAATAGTCTCAAGGTCAGTACGCAATTTTCTTTCAATCTTCAGTATGTCTGAATCATCTTTCAAGAAAGAATGTTAGAGGAGGTCAAATAGTTTCATAACACGTAAAAACTATGATACAAATTTTCCAATAATTTATTAAGATATTTGTACCTAAATAAATTATTTTATAAGCATTCAATATTCGAAAAAAATAGAAAACAAAATGAAAAACGTGTGTTTAAGGTGGAGTTACGGCGAAAACCATGAAAAAAAAAATGTAGATTTTAATATGTTTTTAGAGGATAAATAAACCAGGTTATGACTATCTGGAAGAGAAGCGAGTAGTTATTTTGATTTGTTAGCGCTTTAAAATTTGTATTATTTTACAGATTTACTTGGAGTAAAAAAAAATACCTCACGACATACACAGTAATTACATATGTTATGTCTTCTGCCTTCGCCGACACAAACTACATCTTTTGGGGAAATACGACATAAACAAAATATACGTAGCTCAATGTACTTTTCCGGCCTGTTGAATATGTTTAACACTTTGGCCGTCGAGGAATTTTAACATTTCGGACTTAATTTAACGCTTTTGGATCGGTCAACATCAAAAAAGATAGAACCTAAATCCTTCATTTCAATAAATTAGGTAGCCTTTCTCGGGAAATTTCGTATAATTTTTTATTTATTTTAAGATTCTGTGTGTTTTAAGAAATATTAGTTTAATTGTAATATGAGTTATTACCTAGATTGTACAGGTCAATTGCAGTAGTTAATTTTCTACTAGGAAAGTCAAATAAAAACATGTTCAAAAGACCAAGCTCCTGAAATCGTGGTCAAAATGCATTGATAGATGTACGACTTTAAGCCCTAATAGTATAGTATTTGACGACTTTATAGAATGCACTTCATAAACTTATTTGCGTTCCCCTTACTCGCAACGACTGAACCAATCGAATCATATCTGCAATATTTTTAAAGCGTTGACTTATTGTATCTGCTCTAAAACTGAAGTTGAATACAGTTCTCTAGATTTGCATCTTACAGGAACTTTGTTCTGGAACACCAGACAATACAAGAAAAGAATCTTTGAAATGAACTGTGACAGGTGGGGGAGGGAGCTGTTCCTGAGCTGGCTCTTTTAGAACTCGGTTCATTTGGCTCTTGAATGGCTTCACCACTAATTAGACAGCATCAAGTTTGGTTTGTTTTGCTTGTTTGATGAATTCTGTGTAGAGTTTTGTGCTTCATATTCCAGTGGCATTGAACTCTTTCTGCGGATACCATGAAATTCTGAAAATACAAGCTTATTGACGAAAATTGATTTAGTCCTGAGATGGACATCGAATTATAGGGCTTCAGGCTATAAAGGAGTTCGGGTGTTCTCCAATTTCTCAATAACCAAGTTGGTTTGCAATTAATGTAATTTAACAGTATTTCGTTTCTTCGTTAACTAATGTCTCACATTACTTGTATATTATAATAATTTGGTTATTTTGGCTATTAGTTGATAAAATAACATTACTCCTTCTCAATGTCCCAAAAAATAAAAAATAAATTTATTTATTAAACTTTTATTTATTTATTACATTCTGTTTAATAAAAACATTTTGTAATTTGATCACAATGAAGTAAAAATGACATTAAATGTCAATCACATGAGGAGAGAAGGTGACCAATGACACAACTCTCAAATTATTTACTGACTATGTCCCCAGGAGGTCACGGGGCCGTTCTCGTTTGAGTCGACGAGGAAGGAAAAATAAAAATAAAGCCACTTTTAACATAGAATTTTGGTATACAGTATAATGCATTTTAGTGCGATAATTCCTTTTTTTTTTTCTTTCTTACTGCTATAGCAATAAAAATATTTTAATCTATTTTGAAGTCATAGGTAATTCCAAGCTACCACGGTTGATATGGTTTCATTCGTATAAATAATTACCTTATTATGCTTTACGCTTTGAAGCAATATATGATTTTTTTTTTTTTGTAATAAGTTTAATTTCCAGCGATTATTTTGAATCTTGAATCACGATTAACTTTCTTACCTTCTATTATCCGACTTCATTGGTTTCTGCAAACCATCTTCTGATGAAACCAATGAAGATGGATAATAAAAGGTATGATAGTTCTATATTCACGGGTGGTGGAAAAACTTTTTAGATAGTTTAACTTCTCTAAATAATGTTGAAATATTTTAACTTAACAATAAAAATAAGTAAGAATTATAATTTAAAATAAAATATTACGTACGATCCAACACTTCAATTAGATCAATTGTTTAGTGTTTAAAAAAATGTTTAAATATTACACCAGCGGCTTTGAAAAACTGTTTTAGTAAATCCCTATAAGTCTGAATTTCCCCGTTAACGAACACAAGTTTTCTTTTCCATTATTTTTTCTAGTCTCGTACCATTTTTACCAAGAACATTAGTTATTTCTACACATAAAAATGCAGCAACGATTGTTGAGTATTAATCCCCAAACTCTTGCCCTACAGGACATTCAAGTGTCAACTTAAAACATCTTTCCTATTGCTCTCGCGGTCTTCTACAGCTTGTAAGATCATATTTGTCATGAACTACTATTTATGTGTCATATTTAATGAAATATGGGAAATCTGCTTAGGTCACGCAGTTCCTGCGTGGCAGACTTTCTTTCTTTTTTTCTCTCTACTTGACCAAAAATAAAAATGCAACCAAGCCTGTATAAAAGTCATGCCGATAGGAGCGTTCTTTAAGTAGAGTGTGTTCGTAGGGTTTCATCGTAATGGTGTACTTACGTCATAAGGACGTTCCAGAGAGGTCTACAAATAAGTTAAAATAATTATTAGGCGTGATGATTAATCCAACTCTGGATTGTAACTGATTTGGTACACTGTACGCCTATTTGCTAGAAGTGTTTTGCTGACACTTGTATGGTACAAAACATGCTCTTCCCTACAAGTACCATCTCATACACTTACAGATCGTGCTGAGATATTTGATCCAAAGTTCTTTCAGATTCACCAATTCAGTTTCTGTAGTTGCGATTATAGTCACCCCACGTTCCCATGAGGACAGAGAACCACCCGATAAGTACCCGCAAGAATTATTTAGAACAGTTCTCTTTCGCTATCGATAGCGCAATCTCTCCCCGCTTTCGGAGCGCCTTAGCATCGTACTCCTGAGTAGAGCAAATGCAGAGGCTGGTATCGAATCGAGAGCTGTTCCATTTGTTGGTGTTTGTATGACAGATCCGATAACTGTTCCCTCAGATGAGAAGCATCCCTGTGACATGACGAGCCGCTATTGTGTCTTGTTTTTACTCCCTTTTTTTTCCATCTCTTTTTTCCTCTTCTCGCCAGAGGGCGTTCGATAACTGATTTTACATTGAGTGGTCGGGTGTTCGTCAGTCAGTAAGCCGATTTTGCCAATTTGGCCCCTGGTGTCAACTCGGCCCCAACCTGTCCCCACATCAAATTTCTCCCCTCTCCCTCTATTTATTTCTCACTCTTT
This sequence comes from Oncopeltus fasciatus, assembly GCA_000696205.2. Lineage (NCBI taxonomy): Eukaryota > Metazoa > Arthropoda > Insecta > Hemiptera > Lygaeidae > Oncopeltus > Oncopeltus fasciatus. Next base: position 180,693 of record KZ808472.1, on the reverse strand, counting down.
CCCTTTGACCAAATTGTCAATAAACTCGATTCACTAAAATTTCAGCAAGTATGGCCTAAGCTTTGTCAAGTACATAGAATATAAAGCAATACTTTTTCCTATTATTAAGCCCTGTTTGGGTAAAAATGGTCTTAGGCTAAACTCTGCCAGGCTCAAAATTGAGAAATCATCATGATCATCAGAAAAAGGTATCCAAAACCTAAGAAGAAGTCCTCGGGATCTCAATATGTCAGAAAAAGAAGGCCTATAGCTTAAGAATTATTATACTTTTCAATTTAGTATTAAATTAAATTATTCAATTTTTTTATGTTCAGAAGAATTCCGTTTAATTCATTTGTGGATGGTGATAATCTTGATAACTGGTTGACCCTAAATTTTAATTTCTCCTTATTCGGAACATTTTTATTTTTTTCTAAAAATCGCACTAAAACTTTTAGTTGACAGATTTTTTAAAATATTCTATTACCTGAATTTATATGGCTAATAGAATTTTTTTTTTTTTTTTAAA
>KZ808472.1:155552-169835 GCA_000696205.2 Oncopeltus fasciatus | reverse complement strand
TAAATAAAAATATAAAATTAAAAAAAGTTTGGGCTAAAGGATAGGAATGCATGGAAAGGAGTGGAATTTATTTAAGCGGGTTGTAATGACGTCTTTAACACAAGGGATTTTAAGGACATTGTGTAGTAAGGAGTTTGCGACGTAATAGGGTGCATCAACAATGATTCTAAGGATTTTGGATTGGAAGAACTGTATTCTTTGGATGTTGGATGGTTTAGCAGTTCCCCATAGCTCGACTTTATACGTCCTGATAGGTCTCAGTAACGTCTTTATAAATGGTAAGTTTGTTAGTCACAGTTAATATTGACTTGCGGCTTTTTAGCTTGTAAAGTTGTACAAATCTGTGTACTTATCTATGTGTAAAATGTGGCATGAATTCATAATAGTGTTATTTACATTAAAATGATTAACAGTTATTAAACTTAATTTAATTAACGATCTCCTCAAGGAGCCTCTCCATAACTTATTACACCCAAAGAGGTTAACACCTTACCGAATCCTGAAGACCTACCGACGCCTTGTGCAGACCTATACAGCTGCAGGGGAAGTACTGAAACGGATTAGGACCTGAAGATGCTCTCAGTCAGCACCTCAGTCACTTCCCCTGCCTCTGAAAGTCATCGTGTTTGAAAGCGACATTTGGTCGACCTTCTCAAAACTTTCGCCCAACATTCATTATGTTCTGAGCAAAGACACAGACCCTGGGAAGAAGCCATACTCCAGTACGCCAGTATGAGATCAAGTCACACAACTCCGAGCTTCATGACCACTGTGAATAGATTCCATGCAGAACAATATCCGATAGACTCTTTCCTTCATGCTCACACGCCGCCTGGTACTAGTGTCTCCTGTCGAGGCATAGCCACCATCCTATTTCCCCATTTTAATAGAGTTCTTAAGAACAAAGTAGGATGTTCCTTTGCTCTTCCTGAACTGGGAGAGATCTAAGTCCTCTCTAGGTATCTAGGTTTCCGCATAGCTACACTCAAACACCAGCCATCCCTCGAAAGCCATTAGTCATTGACTTTCCATAATTCCCTCTGAAATTCCAAATGATGGTCACCCAATTCTTTGAAATAATAAAGCCCAAGGGTTGCGATACCTTCACTTCGATACATAGCTAACTTCATTTTGAACCTTCCTCTAATAAATATGACTAAATTCAGTTTGCTTTTATGAAAATGACAAATGCATTTAATACAAATAAGATTCAATTATTGAATATTTGTTAACAAATTAATTAATATGTAAAAAAATTATGTAGTAGTGTTAATAAATTATCTAACTACCTAAAAAAAAGGCAAACTCCTCAGCATTGTAGTTCATAAATAATTGTATATGAACTATCCAAATCATGTAAACCCCCCCTCCTATACCTATCACTTTGCTCAAAAATAAAATCTGTTTTTTTTTTGTGCTGTTAAAAGCGTATAGAAATCGGTCTCCATTAACTGACTTCCTCTTCTTAATGGCGGAGTGGTGGCCCCTGCCGAATACATAAATCAGATATATGTAGAGATAGATAGAAATTTTATATCTTTTAGTAACTTTTAGTAACTATGAAGTAAGATTAAAAAATATCGAAAATATTTTTAGTTATTTGTCATGATAACATTAATAGCTACTCTTATTCGGAAATTGCAAAAAAAAAAAAAAAGAGACTTCAACTACCTAAAATAACCAAAATATTATGCGAAAATTTCTTTTAATTGCGTTACTGGAAAATTGAATTGTAAAGTAATAAATATTATAATGAAATGTTTGCTTATTTTGGTCGGATTGCTTGGGAATGTTTCTAACATATTTTTCAAAATATAATTTAAACTAGTGCTTATTTGTTCGTCTACAAATGTAAAGGATTTCTTATTTTAACGGTTCAATGTGCGGCCATATGAAAAATAAATATATGAAAAAAACAGATTTACTTCTGACAAGCTTGCGACACCTCTCCTAACGCTAATATATGCTAAATTCAATAGCTTAAGATAACTTTTTTTTTTTTTTCAATTTCGTAGTAATACATTTTTCAGGGGTAGACTAAAAGTAAATAAACAGTGATTTAAAATCTCTCATCTAGTTGTTTTGAATAAACTTTCTAATTTGAAAGTGCGAGATGTGTCGTAATTGGAACACGTTAAATGGAAAGCCAGTATATTTAATGGAGGTGCAAACATAGGAGAATTAATAGAAACATAAATAACATCCTTTATTGAATTAATGATAGCCCATTTACAGAATAATGTAGGATCTGAATTAAAGCATACAAAATGTATTTAGATTACATATGGTAATAAGTATTGGTTTCGAGCTAATTGATGTGGTGGAAAGGCGCTGACAGGGGGGGGGGGCCATTCTCGGTCCTAATCTGCATAGCCAACAGGAGCAGGCTACTTTCATGATATATGTGGCATATCCCCTTCCTCCCGCCCTGGGAGTAGGCGCCGGCTTTTGAGGAGCAGCTGGAGAGGGGCGATCGAGGAACCATCTACCTCTTGTAAGGTCGTCAATGGGGGTAACCTTCCATTCCGGTAACCTGGAGGTTCTTCTCGACATGTCTTCGCACTCCAAACGATCTTATTGCACAGACAATAGAAAGCCTTTCTCTGTCCTCCAGCCTTTCACAATTCAAATAATAGATCATGGATTCATTAATTAGAGTAGTTTTAAACTCCTCCCAACAGTTTTACATGCATAGCAGTTGTCGCCAGCAACAACTGAGGAGTAGGATAAGGAGCAACTGCCACATTGCAAAGAGATTATCTTATAATCCTTTGTACCTCGACTTCTCGCTCGTCAAGAGCTCATAGGAAGCATGGCCTCTATATCAGCTAGAGGTGTCGGCTCCTCAGCCCTGCCAAGCTGGAAAATGACTCTNAAACATATCTGTAGTTATTAAAATAATTAAAACTAAAAAATATGTAGAAATATTCGGTATGTATGCTATTTAAGATATAACTTGGAGGATTAGGTAAGGGCAGTAACCAAATTCTATACAGGCTGTTGCTAAATTTAGGGATAGTAACTGAAATCGGGAGAGGGAGAGCAGGGGTTCAGTGGAAGACCAATGGTGACGTTATTATTATCTTCGTTAGTATTCGTGCGGTAACTAATATTTATAGAACATTATAGGTTTACATTTTATTTTTTATTACTTATATTCTTTGACATTTTAACGGAAAACACTCATTACAGAAGGATCTAGAACTTTCGGTATCTCAAGTTTTATTCTCATTTTACGCTGCTACTTGTGGCGAACATTTTTTTTAGTAGCTAGTAGAGTTAATGACTCGCTGATTGTTAAGTGATATTTTTTTTAGTTAAGGACAATGTACATAAATATAAGTGACATGAATTCCTTCTAACGAGGACCAAAATCAATCTAGCGAGTAAAAAAAAAAGTTAACGTCAATTAGGACTTAGAGGAATTTCATTGGCTGCAATGATTTATGAAGATCTTTAGTGACTGGATTTTAAAGCAGCCAGACGCATTTCGCTTACAAGTGTGCATCGAAATAAACACTGTCTCTGGCCGTAATTGGGTAGGCACTGCTGGTTTATGATAGTATGTTTGGAACTGTAGATCATTTCGGATTGATTGATAACGCCTGGACTTGGATCCTGTGGAGTGGCGATGAAGACGTTGGATGAGGGAAACTGACGCGAATTCCTTCTAATGAGCTCGAAGATGCTATCTAGAAGACGAAAAATGGACCATGTCCATTACACAAACTCCTACAAAAAGAAATTATTGGCGTCCTCGGATTATTTTTAGCAGCAGTTGAAGACATTTCCATCCCAGCCTTAAAGAGACGTTGGCCCCAAATAGGTAATGTCAATTAGGATATTTCAGAGTAGCATTGCACTTTTAGTCAAGTACTCAAATAAATATTTTCGATCTCAATTACTGATAAAGTCCAATAAACAAATAATTTAAGAATTTCTCCCTAATTTTCAACAAGAAATATCATTGTGTTATTACTAACACACACAATCAGATATTGACTTAAAATTCAGTACCTAATTTGCGTTTTTCGTAAAAACTGTATGATATGATTATAAATATTTTTATGTTTTACATTTCTTCTTCTTAATCGGTTAAATATTCCGAAACTGTTCAGTACCACAAATTACAGAGGAGATAAAATTTTTTATTATCGATTTTCTCGATATTCCAATCCACCCTATTCCCACTCAGACTATATCGATATTTCTACAAGTACCTAACACATATAACTGTTTGCAGTGGAGGCGAAAGTTTCATTTTCTAAAATGTAAAAAATGGTAGTATGAAAAAATTATAAAAAATTAATTAGAATTATTTTGGCTCTTTACTGATCTGGGAAATCTGACCCTTTTTTATATACGACTTCACTATTACAAATTATTATTTTTATCAATCGTCCAGGGAGCTTTTTCTGGCTCCCTGTATGATTCAAATAAATAATGAAATGTGGGATTACTTTACCTCAATTATCATCATGGTTTAAATTGAACAAATATTTCTTGAGAAATCTGCTTACGTGGAAGAATCAATAAGTAACTGTCATCAGGTTATTATTTTAATACCTTGCCATAATTTTAGTATGTTTTACCTAAAGATGAAATGTAACGGTAATAATGAAAGCATTAGAGTATCATGGCAAGATTTAACAGATGAAAAAATCAGGTAAAAGTGCATCAAAGTACGTATGGATATAACAATTTGATGTTATGCAGAAAATACGCGCCCTTGCCTTATTTAGTAGCCTTTCCAACCTTGGAGAGGACAGTCACCTCCTGGAGCTCCTCATTGACGGCGACGCCTCAAAGGACCCTATTCCGAACGTATGCAAAACAGCCGCCTCAAAGAGCTGAATCCCCTCCACAGATATGTGAGAGAGACTTGGAGCACGGGAACGTCTGCTCGTGACACCCCTTGGAGGGGTGAGCGTGTCTTTGCAGAATTTCAGAGCAGGCTGCTTCAGAATGGCGCTCAGGATATCTCCGGCATTAATTCCCCCTTGGCTAAGGACAACTCATTATTGTCGAAACATAGCGTTCCCCAGGGCGAGGAAAATACTCCCATAAAACTAGCAGTCTAAAGTCTAAAATCCTAAACAATTATATAGTACGTCCCCAAAGATAGTCTGTCCATAAAACTGTAAATACAAAAAGACCTTTGCCATATACCTCGTCTTTGAGAAAAACTTTTTTTTTAAATGTAGGAAAATTCATACATATGGGAGTGCGCGCGTGTTTGTATATGTCTGCGACTAACAAAGCTAAAAATTTAGATAATAATATGATAGGCAATAGAGCAACAAAAAGTGTTCCGTCCAAATACCCATAGGAGCAAGGAAGGATATCGCTTAACCCCTCTTGGCATATTCATAAATGTCTTTCTCAATTATTGTTTTTGCCAAAAATATTACATACAGAATATATTTTCAGGAATAATATACTTTAAGCCCAAGAAGTGGGAGAATTCGCACACAATTTTCTCATTTCATCTCCTATGAGGAGCTATATCGCTGGAACTGGATCCAAACTCCTATTCTTTTTCACAGTTCTCTGGTCCGTTCCCTAATGAACAAAATCTGTATAGTCTACCTACATGAATATCTTCTCAATTTTATATCGCTCGAGAAAAATTGTATGTATGTATATACCACTCGGGAAATTACTTTAGATTGGCCACTTTTCATTATAACTCTGAGAGCGCGATATAATTAAGTGGATATTTCTCAGTTAGTTCTGTGAGTAGCAGGCTTAGAGTGGAACTCCAGGACCTCTCCAGGACTCTGCCTGGAATGGAGTGGGCCTCAGAGGCCTCTCCAGCCGTCAACAACCTCCTCCACGAAGGGGTCGTCACTTTCCCTCTCATACACACCCCTGATTCGCCCACATCTTAGCAGATTTCCCTTAAGGGAGTCGAGCTTTTCACTTGTAAGCTTGAGATGGCTATCGCAGAATCTTATAATTTCCGTCGATCATACTAGGAAGTCCAGAATATGTTTTATATAGAACATATTCTATTTAGCTTTATAAATATTAATTTGGTTGTGGTTTATTATCCCACGTAAATTTTAAACAATTAATGAGAGGAAATAGAATAAAAAATCTATCTATCCCAGCCAGGAATCGAACCTGGATCTCCTGCTATCCGGGCCGGCGTGCTTAATATTGTAGTGGGAATTTAATAAGATATCTAGCTCGTCCTGGTGGTGTAATGGGGAAGCTAAATATTCTATTTAGCTTTCATTATTATTTCACTACTACCCTTTTATCAAATATAAATGCTAATATGTTGGGGTGTGCGAACTAAGCAGAAAAAGAACCCTTTAGAATGAGGGTTTACTTGATTACTATTATTTTAATGTAGTAATTATATCATATTTTAATGGCGGAATAAAACTCAGTATCGTTACTTGATGTTATATTTAATTTTTACTATCAACTTCAATACTTCGTTGATGTAATATTTATTTTTATTTTTATGTTAGTCCTTTAAACACTTAGGAGGAAAGGATTACCTACAGGCTACTACCCCATTCTAAACATCCATTGCTCAGGACAAGCTTTTATTTATCGATGCAAGCTTGTTTAGTGCGGGCTTTGAAACTAGAGCGTCAGGATTGTGAGTACAGAACGGATCCCCTTAGCTACCATGGCGCCCCCATTCGTGCAATAAATCGATCTACAAAAAGTCAGGTTCTTTCTAAAAGTAAAATCTAAAAAATGAAAAGCGATACAAAAAAGGAGTTTTCTAATGCATTATTATGATGATTTATTCAATCAGAAATTGTATATTTAAATTATTCATTTTTTTTAATTTGAGAAAACAAATTGTTGAACAATAATTCTTAAATCTAAGATTCTATAATTTCTCTCGGTTATTGAGACGGTTGGTTTTCTAAAAATATTTATTTTTGTATGATGGTTGAAAATGAATCACAAATATTTTCGTAAAAACTGAATTTTATTTATTTTAGAAAACTCAAATAGATATTTTATGTGTAAATTTAGAAAGAAAAAACTCTGCAAATGTAGTGAAATGTCACAAATTTTGAAGGAATGTCAGCATTGTACGGCTGCCCTCTTGGGTCCGCAATCAAAGCAAATTCCAACTCCATTCTGGAGGGGCAGTGACTTGTCATTCGCAGAGATTGATTCTCCTTCACCTTCAATGAGCATGATCGTGCTCATTCCTCTCCCAAGAGGAATTGTGCTTTTAGGGGAGATCCAGCTTTAAAGGGGCAAATGGCGCGGTCCTCGGTAAATTTTCCTCATTCGGCACTGATTCTACAGAGGAGATATTAAAGAAAAGGTCCGCTCAAAATTGTATATATATCCCCCTGAATTGTACATATATCTCCCTGAATGGTACATCATTCATATCCCAAAGGAAAGACAAATCCAAAAAATATGACTAGACATCATCAACAAAAGTAAAGAGTAAGCATTATGATATTTGCACCAATGTTAAAAAAAAAAAAAAAAAATTTAAGGAATCGGTTTAGAGAGAGACCAAATTGAACACCGTCAATAGTAAGGAAAGCATGTGTGGAACTTACTCTACGAAGCGTTTATGTATTTCATTTATATGATATACATATACGTGTATTTTGTAGGGTGTCACAACAAGAGTTAGACTACTCTCTGTTTTTAAAATACCTAAATTCGGTATTTAGGCTTGCGTTTGCTTCCGCTGAATTCATTTTTGACTGAAATTGCACCAGGATGAAGGAGGGTTTAGAAGAAGGCCGAATTGAATAATCCTTAATATCATCATTGTTAAAAAATTTATATTACATAATTCCTATGATATATTACTATATCTAACTTATAATGTTGTTTAATAAATATATTTTGAGTAATTAAAATTGTATAGAATACATTTTTATTCTATTACATTGTTACAAAAGGCAAATAATCTTAAAGATATTTGAGAGTATCATTTTGACATCACCTAAGCAAGCCAGAGAGTCTTTCATTTTTTTTATAAATATAATATGCCCACACCCCAGTTCCCACACTCGTGTTTATATAGAGTGAGTGGAAACATTGCAATGAGGACACCAACCAACCCAAATCACAAGTCACTTCCATAATAAGAAGTGCCATGAGTCTGACCAAACTGCATACATAAAAATGATTTCTATGCTCCAGACTGACTTGGTACGGAATATGAGAGTTACGTTATACATAAAGTTACCTTGGAAGCCTCGTATAAAGTTAGAAGTGAACGACACTTTACGATAGTCTTAAAATTATTTTCACACTCATTCCTCACCAGCTCAAAATGTATGTAAATTCAGAGAAATCGATTTTGCCTCATGCGTCCCAAATATAAAAGCTGTAAAGCGAAGAAACGTCATTCGGCCTCGTGACTTGCACCCTAGTACTCCACAAACCTTACACTTAAGATAGACCTCCAAATACCCTATCTAAAAGCACTCATTGAAGCACTCTACAACCTCACTGGCAGAATTATCGTCGGGATTGGACACTGCGATGAACTGTCAGACATTCTGACATGTACAAATTTCTAGGCCACCACAAATTTCCGATAAGGAAGGAAATAAAGTGAATGAATTGAAATGATCTATAGTTCAAGCCCGAAGATGGTATCGAGCAAGAACCTATCTTTCTCTCCCTCACTCCCTCCACCTCACTCTCTCTCTCTCTCTCTCTCTCTCTCACTCTCTCTCACTCTTCCTCTCTCTCTCTCTCTCNAAGTACCGTCCCTTAAAAATTTTACATTAACGTTAGGAACAAATCCCTTCACAAATTTACAAACCGTTATTGCGCTATAATTATTAAAAGTTTTGTTACTTTTATTCGTTACTAATTTCATTATAACAAATTTTGTGGTAAAATGCTTTTCTTTAACAAATAACGACATAATATCCGGTGGTTTTTCCTTCATATCAACGTCTTCCCCCATTATTACTTATATAGAGTATACGATAAACACACAATCAAACAATGTAGAATTATTAATAGGCTAAATTTAAGAAAAATATAAATTAAACTAGGGTACTCGCTGCGTGACTAGGCAGGCCGAGGCAGGGTGATCCGGTGTTAATCCGCAGGAGAGACGGAGGTCCTCACTCCACGGCTATCAAACCGATACTGAATGATGGCATTCTCTACTCATCCCTGAAGAAGCCATCACATGACGTGCGAAAGCTCGGCAAATATCAACAACTTGACACGGTCCAACCCGGAAGAAGAAACGGTAAATATATTTTATACGTTTAAAATACGGCTAAAGAACTTCGGAGAATAAGCAGTTTCTTTCAATTATACGAATGGAGGTCGATGTATTTATCTCTAGGTGGTCTATACATCTCTAGACCCCTCTTGTCTCAACATTGAGACGTTTAAAAATTAATGAAACATTTAAAATTTCCGGGCGGTTAGCCATGAGTGCCTCAAATTAATCAAGAGGAATTCTGAGACGGCTCATTTCTATAACAGATTGTTAGCAGAAGGGAAAGAAGAGTCCTAGAGTGATCTGGGAGTTTGCTCCTAGGATTAGCGCTATGATAAATACGAGATTTAAGTAGGGGCGTCAGTCCGTGGGGCTTAACTCCAGAATTTATGTTTCCATAATTTCTCACTCCCTTTTCTGGAAATGTAAGTCCGGCAATAACCATTACCACAGCTGCCGTTCTACGCTTTTAACAGCTCAAGCCTATGTGTTGCTGCCGAGATTTAAATGAGCATTTATGAGGGGGTTCCTTCCCCGCTCCTCTGCAGTTTTGAGTGGAATGTTTACAGTTATATCGGGTATTCAATTTGTTCCACTTCATGGCCGGTAACACGCTTAAACGAGTAAAACATTGGCTGTGTTAAATCCCTTATAATGACACCGCGATCCCATTCGTGGCAACATCAATTAGGCTTAAAGAACCATTTAGTATCTCAGCTGCGTACTCAAGTCTGGTGACTTTTATAATAAAATGCTGTGTCTTGCAAATTTCCCTGGAAAATCAAACTAGTTTTCATAAATTTATTTTATTCTTCTCCGAACCTGCTCAGGAGTTAAAAATATACTCCGTTTATTAGGTGAACCCTTTAAATTTATCATTGTGAATTTTTCTTATTATTCTTTTTTTTTTTAAATTAGTAGTCAGAATAGAACAAGTGTATAGAATTAATATATGTATAACAATTATGTTCTATAACATTCTTATGAAAAACGCTAATTAAGGAACATATTTACGGTTGCAATATATCATAGTTACCGTAGATACCGTATCGCCCACTCATCCTGGCCACTATACATATATGTATATTCTTTGTAGTTAGCGTTATGATAAAGAACTAGATGTAAAATACTTTTTTTTATATAATTTATAAACTACAAACGTTTTATAAGATAGGCCGGATAGGAAGATATTTATGGGTGAATTAGAGAGTTGAGCGCTTCCCTCAACATCTCTCGTCCACCCAGACGAGAACTAGGGCTGAATAATTTAAAATTTTCTCTACACTGTCCTTTTTAATGGTCATATAAGTCTTATACCCTTATTTAAACCCGTCTTTTATCTTTAATCTGTTAAATTTTCTACGTGAGGGGTTTTCTCTTGGCTCATATAGATCATTAAATTAAATGTTTAATGTTAAATGATTTTAATTTAATTCCTATACAGTAAAACGAGCACTCCAGATTTGTATGTAGTTCAGCAATGAGTATTATCTTCAATGACAGATGGTTCCATGGCCACCCAGAGAATAGTTGTTTTCACATCGAAGATTATTAAGCTGAGTAATGTATCATGGAATTATGGTTGTCTGTGTTTCTCACAAGGAACTTAAGTGTGGAATAAAGGCGTAGGAGCCAGTTTATATCATGCGTTTCCGAGTTGACAGGCGTCATTTTACCACCGACTAGGAACCGCTTGGGGGTAAGCTGGAAAAGCAAACCTCACCACATTCCAGGCAGTTTCTCGAGTTGGAGCTGACAGGTCTGGAGGAGCCTCAGTGGGTGTCCTGTCTCACCTCCTGAAGATTTATCTGCGAATTGCAGCGCCCCGGTACACAGCCTGGATTTGCATCCGCTCCACCCATCCGCATGCAATTTGTCTAATGAGCTGAACTAACTGCAATCTATCCAGGTGGCGGTGGGACAGGGCTCTGCTACCGACATAATGGGTTCACCCCTAACAGATCGCCTTCTTATCTATAGTCGACTCGTACATATCCTGCTTGGCGCTTTTGGCCTTGCCTAGCACGTCCTCTTCTATTCTTGGACCACACTTCCCAACTTCTCGACTATATCATTCGACGGTCGTAGTGATTTACAGCAGTCCCTAACCGACGTAATGAATTTTTAAATTTCTCGCTAACTATTTAAATTGGCACCTTGACAGGACTTTTGAAAATGCTCTTCAGCGATATGAGTGTGTGCCTGTCGCTCTATCGTTCAAAATATTTAAAATATATTTAACAGTTTGTAGAAGAATACTTAAATAAACACTATATTTAAGTTTGATTATACAAACTGTTCTATGAGTTCCTTTAGTAACTGAAATCAGTCAACGAGAAAGGGCTTGGTGGGGGATTTAAAAGTAGATTAATTTGACATGCCGTTAACATTCTTGTTATAAATTGTGTTATAACGAAAATTTATAAAACCTATGTATATTTAAAAATTTTATTTTATTTTATTAACATTATACAATATTATCTTNATATTTTAACTTGTATATGTATATTTTAAATTTTTATTTTATTTTGTTAGCATTATAGAATATTATTTAGGTAGTTTCGGAAAATTTGAGTATATAAGGGTTTTCGGCTGAACCTTACTAGGTTCAGACTACTGTCTCTATTGAGAGTCTTCTCAAATAACTAAACTATCGGGAGAATTAACCTTATAAAAATCCGTAAGAGTGAACTGGAACCAATGTGGTTGCTATACATACTACTGATCGTTAAAAGGTTAAGAAATTTATCTTTTATCAGTGAATTTAACTGTTCTCATGGCAATAAGATTGATATGATTTCTGAGAGACTCCTAAATTCTGAAAACCAGTAATCCAATATAAATGCACAATTATTTATCAATTTCTCTATTTTTATGCCGTTTGCGGTTGCTTGGAACCACCCAACATCTGCGGAAAAAGAAGAGAGCGGCTGATTGGGCTCTATTAATTTAGAGGTTTGTTTGTTGACCGACCGCAACTGTGGAAACTTTCTGTGACGCATTCCGTACGGAACAGCGTCCATTTACCTCACCTATCACTGTGATATTTCAGTTATTATTTCTCAATCGGCAAGAATTACTTACATGACTGTATTTATGCACTCTTCCGAGGGCAACATAGTATAGTGAATGAATAGATGAAAAATCCTGCCAGCAGGAGCTGAACTATGCAGATTTATTATATTTCATTAAAGATGGACATAAATAAGAGTAACTATAAAAAATTCAGCAAATTTCTCTCAAGTACTAATAATAATACATTTTACTATATTATTTTAAATATGCCAATGGGCGGTTAGAGGGCTAGTTTGGCGGGAGAGGACCAGCAGAAGAAGTGGAGCAGAACTAGGCATGAGGGATGTAGCCGACTGGCCTGGCTCAACTGTGGGTGTCCTAAACTTTATGTGGGTTAAACATCACGTTCACGAATATTCGACAGGTTATTAGGACCTACAAGGATGACATTTCTTTGTCTCTTTAAGGAATCCTAAGACTCCTTAGGCAAGGTTGGTAAGCGACCGGGCCGACCGCAGGATGGTGAAAGTGAAAAAGTCTACACACCAGGACTGTTGTTTTTGCGCCTGACTTGACTTCCAGGCAAGATTCAATCCAAAAGAACGCTTGTTTCAAGTGTTCCCCCCCTCTCTGAGATGCCATACATTGGCAAATATACACAAACTCATATACATACTCATATAGACTGTCAAAGTCTAGCAATATACAAGCAGGCTGTACTTCTTCATCTATCAAAATATGAAAAAAATTTTCAATAGGTAAAAAGTTTTCTGCAAACCACCCAACCCCATGTGGTTTTTTCATATCAGCATAATGAAATATAGGGGCTTCATAAAAAATAATTTGAGAGCCTAGAATAATAAATAATAACTGTAATAGTTATGTAAATAATCTAAAAGGTTATTTCCACCACCAATGAATATAGAACTGTCATACCTTCCATTGTCCGTCTTCATTGGTTTCTGCAAACCATCTGTTGGCGAGCGCTTTCGGACATTGTCCATCTTCTGGCCGAATACATGCGTTCACTGTCACTGTCTGTATTCAACTGGCAGTTAATGGAAGGTATGACAGTTGTAATAGTTATAACAAATCTGCTTAAAAAAGTGGATCTGGAGTATTAGAAATTCCTAAAAGTAAACAATGTCTATTTGCATTTTAATTGTTGTTACATACTCTTTATTCGTCCTTACAATAAAAAACAAAATAAAAAACACAGAAAACTCTTCTACACCCGCTTCGACAGTGAACTACGAGGCCATTCAAACACACTTATACAGGTCATGTCAACATCACATTAACCACAAGACACTACAAGAAGGCTCGAAAGAATTGGCCACAGGATCTACTCGAGTGGATAGCTTCATGTCTGGGAGACATCATCGGGTGCACTTCCCCTCTAATGGCCATCATTTCTTACTTTATTTTATCACACCATCTACTAATGGCACCGAGTGTGGTATCGGTGTGGATATCAATGGTTGTACATCGAATATAAAATCATCTTCCTCGATCCATTAGGGATTTAATCCACTTAATCCCTTAGGCTACACCCTCTTCTAGCCTGAGAAACAATACCCTTGTTGACTAAAGCTGCGAAACGCCCAGATCCTCTGAATTTGTGGCTGCAACATATTTTGTATTCATTACGCCTGACGACAGCGTGACTCTTCTTGCGTCACGAGACTGTCTTGGCTATTCAAGACATGCTTGCTGGAGGTCTCACTGCTCTCAACTCTTCACCAGCTCTTTTGTTTGGACACTCAGTAATGAGTAAGTAGAAAGTTAAAAAGGCCTCCACGGCTAATTTATTCCTTAGGGCATGATCCATTAAAAATTACACAACTTTACATTCAATGGGTAAACTGATTGACTTTCGAATAATTAAAGATAATAGATGTTCTATTGGTGTATTCACTTGATAAAATACCACATTTTATCCTCCTACTTACCAACTTCTAAATAGAGTCGGAAATTTACATCATCTTATGTTGGTCATGAGGTAGCTTGATTATTATAAAAAGTTGAATTTTAGTCTCAAATAAATTATATATATATATCATGCAATTTGT
>KZ808472.1:75359-87435 GCA_000696205.2 Oncopeltus fasciatus | reverse complement strand
TAACATTAAATGTCAGAATTGGGCGTAGCATTTACGCATATATAATATAGGCACATGTACATATATGTATACATACATTTTTTAGTTTCCTAAATCATACTAGCCTTACTAGGGTATTTTCTTTACCGCATAAAACAAACATACCATACTACATAATTTCAAAAACCATATTATATAAATAGACAAATATTAAAGTACTAATTTAATATTTATCTATTTAAAATTTATCTATTACTTAAAATATAAAGTAATAAATTTTAAAGATGAAATAATATATAATAAAATATTAGTTAAAAAGAGAAACAAGGCATATAAGTGCATATAGGGGAATAAAATCGTAAATAACTCAAACTTGGAGCTACAGATATGGGTGTGTGTCTATATATATATATATATATATATATATCATCAAAAACAAATACACCATAGTTTTTCTTAATGAAAGTTTGCATGGAGCTTTCAAATCCAAAACGAAAGTTATGGAGCAAAATCGGACAAATCGTATTGGGGATTTGCCTGCTCTGTCAAGTACGTACGAGTAAGCGAAGTTCATTGGATATGTAATATTTAGTTATCAAGGAATGAACCCCAACATCGGTAAGTTTATCAATAAAATACGTGTTTTAGGAGTTTCTCGCCGAAATTGGACAAGTGGAAGTGGTAGTTGAACCCTCACTTTTTAACTTAACTCCCTAGAAGTCGCAATTTTGTTATTGAGCTAAATCGAACTAATCCAAGTGCGGGATAGCCTTAAATGACAAGTGGGAGTGAATAAGGTCGTCTTAGCTGAAGCGTTAGTAATATTTACTTTAGAGCAAGGAAACTCACACAAAGCTTTGTTTGTTTATGTGAGGTACAGTTGGGAATGCGTGGCTCCGAGAATGAGTCCTATGACCGACAAATGGGACAGTGATAGGTAAAAATTAAAATANAAACAAATACACCATAGTTTTTCTTGATGAAAGTTTGCATGTAGCTTTCAAATCCGAAACAAAATCGGACAAATCGTATTGGGGATTTGACTGCTCTGTCAAGTACGTACGAGTAAGGAAAGTTCTTTGGATATGTAATATTTAGTTATCAAGGAATGAAACTCAACACCGGTACGTTTATCAATAAAATAAATGTTTTAGGAGTTTCTTTGGACAAGTGGAAGTGGTAGTTGAACCGTCACTTTTTAACTTAACTACCTAGAAGTCGCAATTTCGAAAATCGAAAATATTAATTTTGTTATTGAGCTAAATCGAACTAATCCAAGTGAGGGATAGCCTTAAATGACAAGTGGGAGTGAATAATGTCTTCTTAACTGAAGCGTTCGTAATATTTACTTTAGAGCAAGGAAACTCACACAAAGATTTGTTTGTTTATGTGAGGTACAGTTGGGAATGCGTGGCTCCGAGAATGAGGCCTATGACCAACAAATGGGACAGTGATAGGTAAAAATTAAAATAAAATTACCTCACTAATCTATACAAAAAATGATTCTTCCAGCGTGCAGATTAAACCATTTAGCTGTTAATTCATATCTGTTTTAAAACGGAATAAAAAAACCCCCCGGCCAATAGGACATTTACTTGTAGATATATGGAAATTAGGTAATGTAAACCAGTGTAGCTCGGAGACCTTGTAGTCTTTATAATTACACTGTATCGTGATAAATGATCAAACATATGCTAATATAATTAATAAACTCGGCAATGGTAATATATGCAAAGTGGGATGAACAAACTCAGCCATGTTTAAGTTATACATTACTGGCGCAAGGGAATGGTGAGCAGACGTGTTAGACATTTGCGGAAAACGTCTTCGGCACCACACGTTTTGTCGACATCAAGATCTTTACTACAAGTGGATCCTCATGTACCAAGAATAGTGGAGGGACCTACCGAAACAGTCCTTCCAGCTAGGAATGCGTTAACTAAGCATATTTCCCACGCTTCTGATAGAAACAGATAAGGGTAAATGAATATTTGACGTTGTAAGCTGGAATGATATGATAGCATATTCATATTTAAATTCCTTGATATATTTTTTAAATAGAGATTTTCTTAAAACTGTTATATAATATTAACATTAGAGAAATAAATTTTCTACCAATGTGTTACAAAAATGTTTTCCCATAACTCTAAAATATCTATATAAGCTGCGTAAAAAAATTTGTCATTTTATACTTTTTTTTTTTTTGTGGTATTTAATCCCACGTAAATTTTAACAACTTTTAGTACAAGGGAACAGAATAAAAAATCTAACTGTCCCAGCCAAAACACGAACCTGGATCTCCTGCTTTCCGGGCCGGTTTGTTCTTCACTTACGCTACCGACAAAAGTCTGATAAGTTATTAAATTCCCCGCACTAGTGTTCTAGAGTCCAACCTCCGAGGCAGACGAATATATCGTCTTATGCTCGAGGGAGCTAACATTGTAAAGCTGTTTAAATGACTCTCGTTATTGACTTTTAAATTTTAATTTTAGAAATATTATTTTTTGTGGTATTTAATCTCACGTAAATTTTAACAATGTTTAGTGTAAGGGAACAGAATAAAAAATCTAACTGTGCTAGCCAGGACTACTCTTATCTGCATATTTTCTATGACTTATGTTAACACCCATAAATTTAAAAAAATAAAAATTCGTGTACTACAAACCTCGTAGGTTTGGAGCAGGGCTAATCATCATATTCTTGAAAAAAAATAGTGGNTATATATATATATATATATATATATATATATGTATATATACACATGTATAAAAGAGCAAAAAATGTTTTGTTTGAAGCTATCAAGAAGTGTAAAGAAAAGCCTGGCTCAAGATTGGTCGAAAAGGAAAAATAGGGTATGAACTCAGCCATTCTGGATTTATTTGTAAATATCTCCCTTAATAAGCGTTACTTATTATTATTATTTATTATTATTATGTCCCATAAACTTTTTCGTTAAAAAATCTTGAAAAAATCAAGATATCTCGATTATAAATTTTGGCCTTCGCTTAAACTCTCACTACCCCTTATTTCATTTCAACCAATCGTTATTTCATTCAAGAGCTTACGAAAGGAAGCCTTAATAAGAGGAACCACTTTTCACCCAATTACATTCTTAAATATTTTTCTGAACATCCACTTTTTTGTAAAATTTCATGAATAGAATTGTTATGAAATATCATTTAGAGAGATGACAAAAATGAGTCCTCCCTGACAGAAACAAATATATTGACGATTTTTTTTTTCAATTTCCTTGCCCTTTAAACCACCCAGAGGGGGGGGGAGCCCTTTCTCCACAATCTATTTCAGCCAATTACGAACTCCAACGGGGTGATTTAAGTATTCAGCTTAAGTACTTAATTTGTTTTTCTTATTTTAAAAATTATGGACAGGGGCGCCGAGATAGCTCATGGGATCCGTCCGGGTCTCACAATCCTGACGCCGCGGGTACGAATCCCGCCCAGGTCAATCTTTTATTTATAATTAAAAGCTTGTTCTGAGCCATGGTCGTTTAGAATGGGATGGCATCCTGTTGATAGCCCCTTCCTCCATGACCCTAAGTGGTTGAATGGAAGGCTAACACTTAAATAAAAAATAAAAAATTATGGGCCACTTACATCTTGAATGGACCCTATTTTTATAGCTTCTTATGTAGGACTGGTGAAGATTTGTAGAACTTTTTCAAAAGTCAGATCAAAAGGTTTGATATCCTTACAGCAAGTCTGCTAAAATAATAAAGATATGGACAATTGTTCAGTTGGTTCTAGCTCCCTCCCCTCTCCTACACATCCGAACAGGAGTTTTCGGGGAAACAATCGATTTAACGTTTTGAAATATTTTTCTTTAAAGCAAAAAATGATATAGAGTTTAATGCTATAACATGACATATTCTATGTTTATTTTAACTTTTAACTTCAATTAAAATTAAATTAAACTTCAATTTGATCCTTCTATTGACTCCCTAGTTATATTAACGAATTCACTCAGCGGTTTACGAAAATTAACTTTAATAACAAATATTCGCTTATTTTGTTTTTTGAAAATTGCGCGACATAATGTAGGACTTATTTATAGCACCTCCTAAGAAGAATCGGTGATGAATGGAAGACATTTTTTTAAAGTCGCTTCATGGTAGTTACTCTATAAAAAAATCTGTAAAAAAAAAAAAAAAGTGGTTCAGAACTGTGCTCTACATTCCCTTCACTTAACGATCTTACTAAACAATGATCCTGACTGGAAGCACTAAACAGATCTTTGATGAGCAGAGGAGCCCACGACCGCTACCAGCGCGGTTATCTGAGGGACATGGCTATATGGAGAGGGGTGATTTGTAAATTATCTGCAAATTAGAAAACGTGAAAGGTCAAACTGATAATCTTCCGCAGCCGGCCATGCTAATGGTAGTAGACTCATGAGTCGTGTTATTTTCACATTCGCTGACGGTCAGGGTATTACTTAAGTCATCCAAGTCTGACGAGTTCTCAGTCGATATACAGGTCAAATCGACGAGAAAAAATAACCGTTACTCATGAGTATCATAAATTAAGCAAATTTCCCCCCCATATGTTTGCAGAAATTCTTGGTTGCTCTGGTTTTCACGTGTATTTTCATATTTATTCCCTTCTATTACGTATTATAAGCTACTTTATATTATTTATAATGTTTATCAATACTTTAAAAATATGGTGGTATTTAATTACAATTCACTGCAGTTTTATAGTATATTCTCATTACATTATATTCTCTATATTTTTTATTATTATCATATACTTTCAAACTTTATTTTAAAACTATATAGCCTTATGATTAATTTCTTTTACTAATCACTATTAGGATTGATTTGTGTAAATTATTGTAAAAAATGATTGAGCTAAGAATTTCTGTTATACTTGTAAATGTGAAAAAAAATTGCTCTTTTTTGGAGAAAGTAAAGAAAGTATTCACTGAATACGGACAAGTGGAAGGAGGATTTAGTGGAAGGCCAAAATTATTAATCATTTTATCCTGTTTTTTTTTTTGTTTTTTGTTTTTTCCGAAAAAGTTTTTGAATATGATGGGCATAAAATCTAATTTTCTTACTTTATTTTCTATAACTTTTTTTATTTTATTAAAAGAAACTAATTAAGGAATATATTTGCGAATATATTCGATATTAGTATATATACGATAACTGAGCGCTTATAACTACGATGACTGAGCGCTTCCACCATTTATAAAAAATCTACTCAGATTAAGCAGTTCCTACGCCACAGGCCTTTGTATTTGTTATGTATGGTGTATTACACTGGGGAACAATTTGAAAATTAATTTCTGCTGAGTTAGATTTTTTAGCTGTTTTCTATAGAATTAGGCATGCTGGTTTCAAAACTGTTTTTAGTTTTCTTCTATCACGTCACGTTCGGTTTCTATGTGGGTGAGACGCATGCTGGTCAAGACCTGCCTGTTTAGTTACGTCTGTTATACTGTGGTGAAACGTTGTGAGTCGGTAAGCAGTATTTAGTATTTCGTTACGGAAGTGTACAGAACTACATAGTGTGTTTGAACTGAAACGTTTCCTTATGGCTACCTCTGCTCCTACGCTTCGAAAGTGCGAAAACAGCCCTGATTCGTTTTGTTATATTCAAGACAGTTTTACCATTCCCAGGCAAAGGATAAACATCAGTACATTTGTCAGACAAGCGTATTTTGCCTATTTTCAAGTGAAACTTGGTGATCAATATAAAGAATGAGAATCCAAGACTTTCTTGGAAATACACGAACATTGAATTACTCCGAAATTCTCCAGCAACTCTTGGAAAGCTTCTAAAAGCTTGGTTGCAACATGTGCATTAAATTGAATTTTTTTACACAGCCACCCTGCTAATTTCCCGGACAATCTTGGTGCTGTGCAGGGTGAGCGTTTCCATCAAGATTTGATGGTCATGGAAGCAAGGTATCAAGGTAGACGTCCCGTACATATGATGGCTGACTATTGTTGGAGCATCAAGCGCAAATGTACACAAACTAAACACTCCAAAAAATTTTAAGTACTGTTCATTAATTAAACAGTTTTATATGTATGAACTCGATTTAAATTACATTAAAGTTTTTGTAAACTGTATTATTTTTACTTTATGTTCTTTTAAATGCATGATTTTTATGATTTCTAAGGATATCCTGTAGTTTAAAAAGTTGACGTGATAGAGAAAATCTGAGGTTATTCTCAGATTCAGACGCCAAGAATTAGTGAAAAAACAGTGTCAGATCTAACTCAACAAAAAATGTATTCCGTAGTGTNTATAGGAATTTGATCATATTTAAGTTGAAAGTAATACATTTATAGAAAAATAATTAGAGTAGTTACAAGATACCTACTGTTCCATCTTCTCCTCTATAGGAATGTGATCATATTTAAGTTGAAAGTAATACATTTATTTTAAGTCTATAGGAATGTGATCATATTTAAGTTGAAAGTAATACATTTATAGAAAAATAATTAGAGTAGTTACAAGATACCTACTGTTCCATCTTCTCCTCTATAGGAATGTGATCATATTTAAGTTGAAAGTAATACATTTATTTTAAGTCTATAGGAATGTGATCATATTTAAGTTGAAAGTAATACATTTATTTATTTATATTTATAGGAATGTGGTCATATTTAAGTTGAAAGTAATACATTTATTTAAGTTGAAAGTAATACATTTAATTGCCAAGTTCGTACAGCTTCCATATTTTACATATATATAAGGTCAGAGAGAGTTCACCTCGACCAACATAGAACTCTGAAGATGAAGCGTGGACCAAATAAATGTGTGAACTTTGGAAGTTTGTGTCCAATTCTCATTTATTTCACTCACCTTTGAATGAGAACTTCCACCAGCCAGCAAATATATAAAAGATAAACAAAACTGCTAGAGCCATGAAAAAATGAATAACGCTCAATGGGTGTCAATTCATTTTTCTAAATTTTATCTTCCACAACATTCGTATGAAATAAGATCTTCATAGACATATGAATGTAAATAGGATGAATAGGCGGTTTATTTTATTTTATTTTTTCATTTTTTTTTTCTATTTTATTTGACGGACTGTTCTCTGCCGTGTTACCTTTCTACACTAAATAATCTAAAGGGTTATTTCCACCACCAATGAATATAGAACTATCATACCTTCTATTCTCCGTCTTCATTGGTTTCTGCAAACCATCTTCTGTTGGCGAGCGCTTTCGGACAGTGTCTATCTTCGTGGCCGAATACACGTGTTCACTTTCACTGTCTGTGTTCAACTCCTGAGTTTAGATTATGTCCGAAAGCGCTCGCCAACAGAAGATGGTTTGCAGAAACCAATGAAGACGGATAATAGAAGGTATGATATCTCTACACTAACGTTGCAGGAAGATGCCGCCCACAATACACGCGGCAAAAGGAAGTGTGGGAGAGCGTGAATCAGTATAATTCCCAGCTGGTCACGACTTCGAGGAACTACAGGCCGTCATAAAACAGGCCGACTTTTCGGAGAACTTCCCGCCTCGAGGAAAATGGGGCTCAGAGCGAGGGATTTTCCTCGCCCACAGCTCACGCCGATGTGTGTGCCATTGTGTGACTTGCTCTGCCAGTCTCGTGTCTCATGCTGCCGCCTGGAGCGCTAGTGTCCCCGGCTACCCGAGGAACAATTTGACACTTCTGCACTGTTTGGAATGCATGAGAATTTTATTTGGAGAATGTCTACACCGCTCTTTGTTGAGTAATACACGGAGTAATATTTTGATGCTCACTTATGAGTTTCAAACATGTAGATAAAAGACAAAACAATATCCAATTCTACCTTTTGAATGATTTTTTATGTGTTCATACGTTAGATTTGTAATATGTTTTTCAGTTGAACTGCTGGAAGTTTGTTATAATCACTAGTAATGACATTTATTATCAGAGTTTTAGTAAATAAATAAATAATTGTTGTGATACCAGATCTCTGGACAAACTAGGATGATGAGATTATTTTCATTTAAAAGAGAATTAAACTAAAAATTTTAAACAATTAATGAGAGGGAATAGAATAAAAAAATCTATCTATCCCAGCCAGGACTCGAACCTGGATCTCCTGCTTGCCGGGCCGAAATGCTTCCATTACACCACCGGGACCTTCCATTCCCTCTCATAAATTGTTTAAAATTTACGTGGGATAATTAACCACAACCAAATAAATATTTTTAAACTAAAAGTCTGTCACGCAGGAATTGCTTTATATAAACGGATTTCCCACCTTTATTAAATTAAAGAATTGGACTTGTGTTGTTCGTGTTAAAGAAAGACATGAATAAAATATAATGACTTTTTTTAATACAGTTTTACTACAAAGCCATATTTTAAGCTCTTGAAGAGGGGTTAGCATTAAACACGAGACTGGTAGTTTATCAAAAAGTTGCATTTAAAATAAAACAAAAGTGTTTTATTCAAAAGGAGAATTTGTTGACCGTAGATATTATTCTAAGATGAACTTAAGGAAAGGAGGTCCTCTCTCATCTTCATGATAGCCCTGAAGATGGCTTACAATGTAAGCCGAAACGTTGGCAGATAATCCTTTATTAAAAAATACATTTTTTAAGTTTGTGTTTTTTGGATCTACTTTGACCGAACCCCAACTAAAATCATCTTAGAAAAGTGTTTTATGTTTTGTAAATATAAAGCAATTGATAAGTTCGGCAGGGAAGAAAAATTACGAATCAATTTGGAAATAGTTGTTTGACTATAAAACTTTATGAGAAGGGATTGATTGGGGATTCGAAATTTGAAAATTTAACAACCAAATTTTTGAACCAAAAAAAACTTTTCTTCGAAGTCCAAGGCCGAATCTCCAACCAAACTAAAAAATGACTAATATCTCTTCTAATCATTAGATTTTTATTGTTGTCATTAGATAAGGCTAAATCTTCTTATTGTGGATCATATACTTAATAGATTAACAGTTAGTTAACAGTGAGTTTTGAAAAAATAAAATAAATAAAGGAAGTTGAATGAAATACGAAATAATTATTGTCCTGACATTCTTTTTTATATTCCTTTGACGCGAGGAACAATATCTTTCAAACTTCACCCATCTCAACGGAAGTCCAAGAGATATTAATGATGAAATTTTTGTTGTTATTAGTGTAATACCAAAATTTATTTAAAACAGTAGGTGTAAAATTAAATAATTAGGTAGGATTAAAAATATCTAAAAATATAAGCCAATGTGTTAGTATTTGTAGTGTTGCTTCATCCCATATATTTTCCATTACGCCTACAGTGTGCCCAATATCTGAAGACCCTTCAGATCTGTCCTAAAGCACTTAAACAGAAACTATAAAGTGTACAAAATATTCCAGCCCGGAGCTCATTAACATGCCCGCATTTAGTTTCTGTTGAAGTGTTTTAGGACAGCTCTGAGGGGCCTTCAGATACTGGGCGCACTGTAGTTAAAATGAGGGGTTTCATGTTGGAGCAGTAACAGGTAACCGAGAGGCGGAGGGGATTTAGTGAGGGAAAGGAAGTCACGCAACTCTGAACATTCAGGAAACAAAGAACAAAGAAGGAATGGGCCTGATGAATCCTCTACAATGGGCGTGTGCCTCGCTCTGCACTTCGCCACCGGGGGGTCTTTTCGTGGAGGGTAGGCTTACACTACTGGAGGAAAGTAGACAGTACCACCGGGTCTTCGGAGGGGGTAAGAAAATGTCCTTGTATGCGATATATGAGCAGAAATCCAATGGCCCACTGCAGATGAGAGTAAGTGAACAGCTTGATTTCCTAAAGCGAAATAAGCTAAAATGTATCAGTTCTTCTCTGGAGTAGATAATAAAGCACCGGATTTCACCATGACAATAGGATAAATTCCACAAATTAGCCCTTTATGCATCTCAAAGTTCCTTTAATAGTCGATGCAAGTCAACAATGTGTATATTTTGAGTATTGTTAAAAATGTATATTTTTTNTTTTCCATTACGCCTACAGTGTGCCCAATATCTGAAGACCCTTCAGATCTGTCCTAAAGCACTTAAACAGAAACTATAAAGTGTACAAAATATTCCAGCCCGGAGCTCATTAACATGCCCGCATTTAGTTTCTGTTGAAGTGTTTTAGGACAGCTCTGAGGGGCCTTCAGATACTGGGCGCACTGTAGTTGAAATGAGGGGTTTCATGTTGGAGCAGTAACAGGTAACCGAGAGGCGGGGGGGATTTAGTGAGGGAAAGGAAGTCACGCAACTCTGAACATTCAGGAAACAAAGAACAAAGAGGGAATGGGCCTGATGAATCCTCTACAATGGGCGTGTGCCTCGCTCTGCACTTCGCCACCGGGGGGTCTTTTCGTGGAGGGTAGGCTTACACTACTGGAGGAAAGTAGACAGTACCACCGGGTCTTCGGAGGGGGTAAGAAAATGTCCTTGTATGCGATATATGAGCAGAAATCCAATGGCCCACTGCAGATGAGAGTAAGTGAACAGCTTGATTTCCTAAAGCGAAATAAGCTAAAATGTATCAGTTCTTCTCTGGAGTAGATAATAAAGCACCGGATTTCACCATGACAATAGGATAAATTCCACAAATTAGCCCTTTATGCATCTCAAAGTTCCTTTAATAGTCGATGCAAGTCAACAATGTGTATATTTTGAGTATTGTTAAAAATGTATATTTTTTCCCATCCTACCTGATTGGAGAGCTGGTCAGAAGACGATCGATTTCTCTATGAATGTCACGATTTTAGATCCATTTTACATAAAAAAATTTGAGTATTATATTTCAATACGCCTATTGGAGGCAAAGTGAAAATCGATATGTTTGAACCGTAAGTCAGAACTTTTAACTTTTTTTCACTAAAGGCCTTTAAAATTAATGGTATTTGATTGAAATCGGATGAGATAGAGGACGGGTGTTTAAGATGGGACTTAAATTCATAATGGTATTATATTCGTTATTATTTAAGTGACGATAAAGTTTAATGAATTTAATAGATATAAAATGTAGTGTTATAAATATTAAGTTTCATAATATTTTTACAAAAAAAAAAAAAAAAAAAACGCTTGTTAATCTAGCAACATTATAGCAAAAATAGCTGTTTTATGGACTGCTTTTGCTTGCGAATCTGTACCTTTTTGTATAAGTATCTCTTGAGAAAACACTTTTAAACTTATGACACTTGGTATAAGAAAATACTTAGATAAGGGAAAAGTATGAAAAAAAATAACAATAATAAATAAGAAGGAAAAATAATAATATGATGTGTTGAAGAGAAAGTAGTTCAATTTTAAATTTTAAATCGTGGTATATATATATTAGTGAAAATCATTTTAGTTCTCTTGTTGGTAGGATAGGAAAAATAATTAAAAATCTAATAGCTTCTGAGTTCGTAAAATTATTTGTATATTTAGATTAAAAAAAGAAGAACGATTTTCATATTCAATTTTCTTTTAGAAAAACTGTTTGACAGACAAACGAAAATAAAGAAGATAATTGACATATTTGACTGACTTAACAGCCTTTTAATATTATGCGAGATAAGGAATGTTTATTTTGAGACATCTCATTAGATAAAGTGGTCGTTATTTTCATAAAGAATGACAGACTTCTTCATTTATGTAGCTATCCTATAAAAGAAATATCCTTACACATATTAGTCTTTCCGTCTCATATTCAAGAATTTTTTTTTTTTATATGTCTTCGATCTTACCTGTTATTCACCTAATATAATAATTAATAATCTCTTAAATTAATGTTTGTGCGCATAAGCATGTGTGTGTGGATGTGGATGGAAGAAGATTGAAGTGTTCATACATGTGCAAATGTTTGTGTATGTGTAAGTTTGTGTGTGTGTGTAAACATCTGATATTTACTGTACGTCTCTAAGAATCTTTTTAATGGATTTTCCACAGCAATAGGGCTTTTAAAAATTTCTACAGATCTCCACCGATCCTACATTGAGAAAGCTAAAAACAAGGTTTGTTAAAATATTATATATATATATGTAGCAATCAAGAACAGGTCGGATAGAGAGTGCAGTGCACACACAAAAAGAAAATATCACAAGGAGCAAAATTTCCGGGGATCTCTCGCCCTTCGTCAGTGAGAAGTGAAGAGATACTAAG
>KZ808471.1:144247-187866 GCA_000696205.2 Oncopeltus fasciatus | reverse complement strand
TTTTTTTTTTTTTTTTTTCATTGGAACAGAATTAGTGGGTATTTTTTTATTTCGTAAAATAGCCCTAAAAATAAAAATAAAATTAGATGTATTAACGAAGAAGAATAATCATAGAGATATCAATAGTTTTTTAACATCTGTAATTTATACGACCGACAAATTCTCGCCTATCCTCCCCCTACTACTACATACAAAGTTTTTAGCCTAACAAAACCATATTTTCTTAATAGAAGCCCACAACAACAGTGTTCAATTAAGCAATTTATATTTTCATAGCGTGGTTCCTCATTTTTTTGGTTCGAAACAGGTATTATAAATTATTCATATCGTATAATAAGTTATCTAAATAGGTATCATAAATTAGTTATAAATTTAATTATTTCAAATAGTAACAACAACAACAACAAAAAAAGAATTGAATGATCAAGTTATTGTTGAACCCATTTATGAGATTCATATCAAATAAAATATATTTGTATATATTTAATAGTATAAAGGTATTTAATAAACAAATAAAATATTTTAAGAGTAAGTATGTTTGGAATAACTTAATATTGTAGTACATAGTTAATATTATATAAAAAGTATTTTTAGAATTGTGAGCTATGTTAGACCGTCAATCTTGCTCAAATTCACCTTTCGTCGGAAGCTCAACTTGGATATTGAACCCCTAATAAGATGAATGAGTTAATCCGAAAAACAGACATTAAATGCAAAATTTCGATAAATTTAAGTGAAAAAATTCTAATAATAAAATGGGATTAATATGTAGGAAAAAATTATTATAAAATTTTCGGCAAAGTATTAAAAAAATATACGTACTTCATACACTTAAGGGATTGGGGAAAATAAGTGAATTTGGAAATATAAGAAATTTCCTTTCTCCCTTTTGTCATTCTTAAATATATGAAGAGAAGCGAAAGAAAGATAAGGAATTAGCATTCAGATTACAAATTGATTCGTGCTTACAAAAATAAATAGTAATCCTTGAGCAACGCCAAGAATTTTAACCTCCTCATGCAAAGGAGTGTTTCAGACAGAAGTCCAAGAAGGAATGAGATCGGAGCTGGTTTTAGGGTTCGGGAAGGTACCGAGATAAGGGCTTAGATTCTATTAGTGCCAAATAGGTTTGCGAGAGACTAATAAACTTATACTCGCAGGACTATAATTACACAGCGCAAATGTTAATAACTGTCCATATTCCGATCAACAATTCGAGTAGACTTAAGTTTAAATGAAGTAATTACTTCATTTGATGGTTTTCAGGACAATCTTGGGGACTCTTGCCATGGAAGAGTTCAGTAGTATTCATTGACAACCATGATTCCCAGAGGGATGGGGTAATGGGAATTTCAGCATTGACCTACAAAGAGAGCAAGCAATACAAGGTACAGCAGAATTTATTATTTATTTAATTTTAGAATATGGTACTCACTTGAAGGCAGATAAACTTAGCTTAGCTGAATAATTTCACTTAGTCTATGGCGGAATTCTTTAAGTGCTCTATGATAAATCATACCATAAGAAATTACAGGTTTATGCCTGCAAATTTTATGCCCTTATAAACCATGTTCCGATTTGCAACGTCCGTGTTCCTTTTTGTGAAAATACCCAAAATAATGGGTTTCAGTTCTCATAATGTTCCAGAACTCTCGCTCTTTGTCTCTCGTAATTTGTGAGACAGCTCCATTCTTGGTTAAATAAAAATGTACGAATTCAGTTTCATTGTTAGTTTTTTTTTCTTTTTTTTTTTACGCTTCTGAAAAAGTCACTTAAAAGATTTATATCCTTCATTTTTCCCCCTATTTGTTTTTTAATTGTTAACTTTTATTTAGTCTTAACTATCTGAACTGAAGTCAGACGTTGAGTGGTGGACATTCTAAATATTCTATTATCCATTAAAAAAAAAAAAATTGTTAAATTTTTATCTGATTAAATTATCAAAAAGTTAACATTCATTCATGCCAACGAGTTATGTTATAAAATCGTGATTGACAAAGAAATACGGTCTATTACAGATGGCAGTGGGATTCATGCTCAGTTGGCCCCATTCTGTGGCGCGCGTGATGTCTAGCTACGATTTCAACAGCAAGGACCAAGGGCCTCCAGGAGGCACTGGTGACATTTCCCATGTCATCAGAAACGCCGATCTCAGCTGCGGAGGGGGCTGGGTCTGTGAGCACCGCTGGAGGCAGATCTACGCTATGGCCAGTTTCAGGAGGGTCGTCAAAGGTGAGCTAGGCTTGTTCATTTCTACAGGAGAGAAGGATGACTTATTGAAAACTTCAAAATGTTCACTTGTCAACCACACAAATTATATTGTTATATAATTATATTCTTAATGCCCTAAAAGTAAGCAATAAAATAAGAGATGGAGGATAGTAATAATATTTTCCTCCACCACATGTAATTTATATATGTGAAAGATCAGCTCATTTAGTTATATGAAAATAATTAAATATAGCTAAACCTCCATATATAGTGCCCATATATGTCTCTGAGTTAGTAAAAAAATAACCTTTTTTTGTTAAAAAGCAGATGGCCTAAAGGTAATAACAACAGCAATAAGTTGATTTTGTATTGTGGGAAAAATTACTAAATATGTTATCATTTGTAAACTTAAAAAAAAAAAAAGTTGTTACATTTTAATTCTTATATTAAGAAGCTCAAGGATTCTTTTTTTAATTGACATTAGCCAATATCGATAGAAGAATTCAGTTTCAACAGTTTAATTCCTTAAATTTCAACACTTTTCATAATAAGTTACTTTTGTTTACTATCTTTCATTTAATAATAATAGTAATAGATAAAAAGTTATTTTATTATAAACTTTAAGATACTTACTCAGGAGAAAAGAGATGTTCCTTCTATACATTATTATTGATCGTAAAGGGGCGGAATTTCTTAAAAAAATAATAAAAACGAATGGAAAACTGAAAAAAAAAGAAGTGTTATATGTACCCATTTACCCTATTTTTTTATGGGAAGAAGCACTGAATCATTTTTTCAATTCTTAGGAATCGTTCATATCTTACCTTTCTTTAAAAACGTATTGAAGTTTTTACAAATCTCAAAACAATTTTTTTATTAACGAAATTCACTATTTAAAAAAAAAAACTTTGCTGCACAATTGGGTCCAAGAATGAAATTCTATGCAGGGCCATATTATGTAATAAAGTGTTGTTTTTTTTTAATTCTTAACCCTCAATACATTTCTCATCATAATTCGCTACCGTTGAAATTGGATTTTTCTGGAGACACCCCTTGTTTCAAATTGCCATTTGCCACAAAATTCGATACTCAGGCTTTATTATTCAAATTGCTTTTATAATTTAACTAAAGCTAATACAAAATAAAAGAAACAGTGGTAAAATATTTAATCATATTAAAACAACGATCATAAAATGTATACTATGTAGTACAATAACTACTAAATATAGCAATAGTAAACATAATATAATATTTCATTTGGGGGGGAGGGGCAGCTTTTTCGTTAAGGCTTCACAAGTCTCAAGCTGCTGTAGATTCGAGCTTAGCTTTGGACAATCTTTAACCTGGTAAGCTGGTTACAAGTAGATAGTCCCTCTCTTAATGACTACAGGATTATGTGTAAGGTAAAAAAAACTAATGTATTTCTTATATAATTACAGTCCAGCTTTGATTTTATGAAATAAAAAAAGCTCTACTTTTTGAAAATTTGTTAATTTGTTACTTCTAAATTTTTCTTGGTCATTTTTATAATAGAAGTGGGTTTAAGGAGATGCTTTAAAAATCATAATAAAAAAAGAAAACATTAAGGCAAATATGATATATTTTTCAGATACTGGAGTGGAACAATGGTGGGACAATGGAAACTATCAGATCTCTTACTGCAGGGGAAACAAGGGCTTCGTAGCTCTAAATGCAGAGTCGACACCCCTGAACGCTGATCTTCAGGTATCAATCACAGACCATAGAAGTATAATCATTATCATGATTAACCATGATCAATTATTATATCATCATATAATCAACATGAGTGTCAGAAATGTATCTTTCACACGTTTTATATTATATAAACTTGTAATTCAAATAACAACGAAGATATTAAGATTATAAATTTTGGTCTCCCACTTAACTATCTCTTATTCTTACTCGATTCCAACAAAAAATTAATAATTTCAAGAGCTTAAACAAAATTTGAGAAAGCCTAAACACAAATTTCGTTTTTATAAATTAGAGGTTTCGCTTGACAGCCCAAATTTCATCTTAAATATCTTTCTTAATATGCACTTTAATTTTAATTTTATAGACTATAAATGTTATAAAATTATATTTTGCAACTTTTTTCCTATACTTGTTTTCCGTAACGCTTAAATAATGAAGATAGCAATATTTAAAATTTTGGTCCCCTTTAAGATTCCCTCCCACTTGATTTTATATGACTAAGTATACACAGGACCAGAGCTGTACAGGAAGGGGCCAATTGAATATGCCACCCGCTTCCTTTCTTCAGATGAGGAAATTAGGGTTACACAAATATCACTGTTAGATACTTCTAGCCCTGCCCTGCCCCTTCCATGAAGTTATAAAAGCAGCTCGCCAGCGGCTCTCGGGTCAGTGTCAGTTTCCGTGACAGATCGTGTATCCCAGAGCATCGGGCTAGTCGTAGCCTTTGCAGTGCCGGTAACAGTGAAATAAGTGACAATATAACAATTTGTTTTAAGGTCTCTTTGTTAACAAGCATATTTAATTTATTTGTATATATTTATTAATTAGCTGTAAGTACTTCATCTATTTATTTATTTATTAGAGAGTAAGCTAGGTTCGATTTTCAGCTATTAGTAGGTGTACTTATTTTTATAATGAATTAACTTCAAATCATGTTTGTTCTTAATAATTATTTACCAGTGACTAATAACAATTTGGTGTCAGGTGTGGGATTGTTATTTTGTGGGCTATGGCTTATATTAAATAAAATGTCTCTTAGGCTAAAAAATCTAAAAGTATGGATCGAAATCAGTGTAGTACTGAGCAACACCTCCGTCAATCTCTAATAGACCCAGGCTAGGATCCTGAAAAGGTTATTTTTATTTATTTTTTTTTTTAAACAAAATAATCTAAATTATCTGTTAATTTAGAAAATAAATTTCCATTCACTTAAGAAAATAAGTTAAAGTAAAAAGGGTTTATTTAAGTTCACAGGGTTAGAAAATAGCTTTGTTGAAAATTCTACTGCCTCATAAAATAAATTATCTGAAAACTATATTGTGTTAGAAAATAAATTCAGAATAAATCAGAAAACACAAATATTTTAGAAGATATGTTAGTAACTATAGAGAATAGTTTTCAGGGAAAAGTAGATTCCATTCAAGATGAATTAATTAATAGTCCTAAGTTAAGAGTAGAGGCACTAGAGTGTCAACTAGCCTAGCCACTTGATGACCCTCACGACACCGAGAAAGTTACCCACTGTGAAGCCTCCAGAGAAGAGGACACCTATAAACCTGCTGCTGTTCTGATGACTTTGGCCCCGAAGATGACTATGATTCCAGTGTTCAACAGGAAGATATCCAGGAAAGTCTTCAAGACACTCTTCGAGACGGCGGCTATGGTCCACAAATGGTTACTGGAGACAAAGGCTTTCGCATTGTGCTTGGGGTCCTTTAAGTAGTACCCATGTCTGAGCGATGCAATTACAATGAGCTAATGAATCGACTGGAGATGAGATTCAGACACTGACATATGGAACAGGTGCACGGCTCACAACTCAGAAACAGAATTCCGAGGTCCAAAAAATCACTTCAGGAATTTGAAGCCGAAGTCACCTGACTGGTCAGAAATGCCTACCCCTCGCTCACGATAATTTAAACTAAAGCCTAGTGTCTTTCAATATTTAACTTAGATTATATATTTGCTAAGTTTTGTAACCTGTTTAGTTTTACCCTGAAATATATTTTTCATTGTTCATTAGACAACCAAAAAATTCCTGAGCAAATGTAGCCGGACCCTCAGCCTTATCAACTCTCAGGTCTAGGCTTCCTGAGTAAAAACATTCTTGAGTCCAAGACAGAACTTCACTGTTGCCCGTTATACAGGAGCTATATCATAAGATTTCTCTGCTGCTGGTAACAAAAATTCTCCGATTAAAAAATAATTTCCCAAATCTAGCAATTATAAGTGCTAAGACCTCATTGTTGAACGGAACTTAAGGAAAGCTCAACTTTTGTTAATGTAACTGAAAAAAAAAAAAACCCTAAATTACTCTAGGATTATTGTATAATTTATGTTACAGACCTGCCTTCCGTCTGGAGTGTACTGTGATGTGGTGAGCGGCCTGAAGAAAGGGAATAGCTGTACTGGACAGACCATTACAGTCCGGCCTGATGGGAAGGCTCATATATACATACCCAGTGATGCCAACGACGGTTTTGTAGCTACACATGTCGAGGTAATACAAATAATAATGGAATATAATACGCTGTTTATAAACGGAATTACTCACTCACTGAATAGTTACAATTCAAAAGAGCTTCACCCAGAGGCTTCTAATTTTGTCAAAAATACTCTCAGATCGCCATTTTGAATTTTATAGAGTAACTAAAATTTTTATACATGAAAAAAAATATTTCCTAATATTATAGCAAATAAATTTTAGTTTAGAAGAATCAACTGATATCACTGGTCAAAGCAATCACAGAATAACAGCTTATAGTTTCAGTTAATTTTATTTTTTGTATGTGTAATCGTGTGATAGAACAGTATATGATTTAGGAGATGTAAGTTGGAGAAGTCGGTTGAACTATGAGTCATTTCTACAATTTTTACAGTTCTCTTATTTAATTCCAAAACCAAATTGAGTGGAGCATAATTTTCACAGTGTACTATTCATTGATAAATGTCAACAACATTCATAACTATGAAATACTAATTAATGATATAAGTTAACAATTTTTAAGCAACATTGAAAAACTTTCTTGCGAAACACAAATTACTAAAATAGATGATTCGATGTGATGATACTATTTCCATGTCCCAAGCAGGAAAAGGCAAGGGGAAATGGAGACAAATCCGGAATGCAGGATCAATGAGTAGGGGTCAAACCTCATATTCAAATATCAATTTTATTCTATAACAAACACATGCTTATGTTTTTGCAATTAAAAGTGACTTAAAAATTTTCATTAAAGAAAATAATTTATAGTGGCATCTTGAACGTTAAATAAAATTTAGGGTTCTTGTTAACCCCACTCCTAATTGTCCAATCTTATTTTATAACTCTTAAAATCAGATTTTTATAAGAAATTGTTATAGACAAAAGAAGATCCAGATAACTTTTAAAGAAGATGCCGAAACTGATATCCATTTCGTGTCGTCAATTTGACATAGCCCAGCATTTTCAAAATTTTTTTCTTTGTAATCCTACATGTTCATTTATAAAACATTTTAGGGGAAAAGCTCGAGGTTGTTTGATGCAAAAATCTGTGTATTATAAGAAATGCAGGATATATGTCAAAGTGATGCAATACATGAGGGTAGGTACTGGATACACTGGAGTTTTTCCTTAAGATTCCTATATTCAGTTTGAAAAAAATGTAATACACTTTGAAAGTAACTGTAATAGAAAAGGCTTTGGAAGATTTTATTTGTGAAATTTAGATCCTCGATTTGAATGTGCGCTAATCCCCCACGCTTTTGTTATTCTATTTATGGTTTAATTTATGCTTTTATTCATTTATAGTTTCTTTTTCACTAATTGATAAACATTTTTTCAGGCGAAAATTGCTTAGAAGTGGAATGTTGTTTAATCAACCATAATCAAAGTGAAAAATTTGGCTAAAAATTAAAAGAAAATTGTTACTTTTTAAGTAACTATAAAATTAAGTCTATTAATTTAGTTGATGGAATACAACAAATACAAAGGTATTTTCAGCCATTCGTAAAAGTATGCTGATTGGAATTTAAGAAATACACATTATGTTAAGGAAATTCAATTATAAATTATTTCCCATTTTTGTTATTTTTACAAAAAATTGTTAATAAATTAACAGTATGTGTCTTTTAAAATTCAATTTTATACCTAAATTGTTTTATACCTTTTGTTTTTTTAACTCTAATAATAACGAATGTTTAATAGAACATAACTGGTGAAGATCCTCTGATATTTTTAAAATTTGCGTCGATACCAATGTCAATAAAATGATGGGAAACTGTGAAGAAAACAATTAGTATATTTAAGGTTAGTTAGTTATTTTTTCTGGAGAAAATGAGTACTTTGTTAATTTCTCATTAATTAAATTTTATAGGAATAAAATAAAATAAATTATATACTGGGGCTGTATAAAATCTGATAATTTTTTTTTATCTATTAATCTTTCCTTTATTATTTTATAATGCAAAAATTCGAAATGGAGAACCATGAAGTTTCAGAAGAAAAAAATTTTTCATTAAGAAAATTTCCACTTGCCAGCTTTAAGTTGTGTTAAAGGTAGATTAAAAATAAACTACTCTAATCCAGTAGAACTTGATTATTCTTTAAGAAAGATCTGAGAAGAAAGAGAGACTCTTTTCGAATTCACATATTGATTCAAATGTGATTTTATTCAGAAAAATCTGCTAAAACTCTTCATTAAAACTTTTTTAAAAACTTAAAAAATCATTAATTATCTGTTCAAAATATTCTTATTTGTTAAAAGTATTCTTGTACATGTGACTTTTTATAAATGTTGACAGCAAAAATTTAACAAAATTATTTCTGTTAGTTTCAGAAAAATTATTCCTAATACTCTCTCCCACTCCCCCTCCCTCTCGATCGCTCTCTCCCTCTTGATCTCGATCTCTCGATCGCTCTCTCCCTCTTGATCTTGATCTCTCGATTGCTCTCTCCCTCTTGATCTCGATCTCTCTCTCCCTCNTACAACCCCCAACCCACTTTTTTTTTCTTTTTTTTTGTAAATTTTATAATTAATGTTTATAAATAATTTTTCTCATAGAAATCTCAAATTACTTTTACTATTATTTCTTCAGAAAAAAAAGTCATCACCATATTGAATTGGCTCAATTAAGCCTTAAAATTATATTACTTTCTGAAAACTGCCTATAACCCCTACTGGATGGTCAAAACTGCACAATCTAAGGGTAAAATGGCTGAATATTGGAGTATTCATTAAATTCCAACATAATAATTATCACATCAGAAGAGCATTATGAATTGGAAATTTGTGTGCCTTAACAATAAATGAGGTCAAAGTTTTCAGAATAAAAATATTTGTCTTCTACACCATATCAAGAATTTTTAAAAAAGTACAATTTTAAAAAATCTACTTTTAAACATATCATCAATTTTTTACAGATAGGGGAATTTGGCAATTTGCTTTTTTACGAGCATTTCTATCTTTCTAAATTTCTAGCACCTCAGAAGCTGAGATTTAATTCATGACTTTTTTATCAGTTGATATACATTAGAAAAAGATCTTCACTTGAATTGATTAATGAAGTAAAGTAATGCTTTTGCGCAAGTGTATTCCCTCTCCTCCACATTAATTGTTTATTATTACATTTTCAGAAATTAGCAAAATAATTTATTTGAATTAATTAATGTTCATACATGAAAGTATCATTGTGTCTCAATTTAAATTGTCCTGAGTTACTATTAAGCTCACCTTTGGGCTTCTTGAACATCAACAAGTTCAACTACAGGTGACAACCTCATCTTGGCATGAGCTTCAGAAAGCCTGATAAGAGACTCGAGCTGTCTGGGATAGGCAGAAATTAGGCCTTTTCCACTACCAACTCGTCTCATCTCAACATAGGCATGGACTAGATGTTCACCAGCAAGCTCACTGAGGGTAGGTTGAATGTTGTCCCGAGCATAAGTGATGTAGTCTCGAAGAACACATCTATCCTAATCAATATTTTATTAACAAATAATGTCAAATATAAGGATTAAATTATTTTTAACATTATACATTAGTACAAAAATAGAAAACATAAAATAAGAGCTACTTATAAAAGTTTGATTGACTGTCTTGCAGTAACTTTAAGAACACCTTCTTCTTGCATGTCCTTAAGGGCTTCATCAAACATATCTCGAGGTATGACCTGTAAAATGAAGTTATAACAATATTATAAATAAATAAGTTAGCCTTCTAACAAGTTCGAGTTATGAAAATGAGTCAATAGGCAGAATATCTGTTATGAAGGTATTGTAAAAATTAAGTGATTTCTTGTTAGTGTATTTAGTCAACATAAGTCATATCATAAGCTTGAAAAGTATTAAATGGTTAAATAATAATATTAGTTGTGGTATGTAATCCAACGTTAAATTTTACATAAGAAACGCAAAGGGAGCTAGAAAAAAAATCTTACTAACTCAGGGACACGAACCCGGGTCGTCTCTAGCTTTCAGGGCAAGCATGCTGTCACATATTGCATATTTTATTTTCTGGCTCCCTTTGCATTTCTGGTATAAAATTTAATGTGGGATTACATAACACAACTAATATCATTATTTAAAAAAGAAATATTGGAAAAAACGAGAGTCTAACAAATAGCCGACAATGTTACCTCCTTCAAGTATAAGACGATATATTCTCTTACTTGGGGGTTTAGACTCAGAGTAAAGTGTGGGGAGTTAAGAAAGATCAATTATTATAATTAGAATAAGAAGAAGTTCAATTAGAATAGTTCAAATTGTGACTGAATGTTTATATGAATAAATATATAATGAATTAAAATAATTATGGATTGAAATACTAGTAAGCATCTAATCGAATAACTTTAGATACTAATTACAATTTTCAAAACAAATTATAAACATGTATTTATTATACAACTAATCTAATTGGAATCATTTAACTACTTCAATTTGAAAATATTTACATTTATTAAAACATTCATAGAAGTTTGTTTGCTTTGATCCAACTTGCTTTTGCTGGATTGATTCAGATTAGATTTTTTTTTCTTTTTTCATTGATGAAGTGAATTAACACTATTTTGAAAAATAGACAAAAACATTGTGTACATATGGCTTCAGTCATCTCTATTTCCATTTATTATTTTGTATTAGGTCCTAGTTTACACTTTCAGAGTTGATCAAGAGTATTTATTGATCCTAAGATGATTTTAGTTGGGGTTCGGTCAAGGTAGATCCAAAAAAACACAAATTTAAAAAATGTATTTTTTAATAAAGGATTATCTGCCAACCTTTCGGTTTGCATTGTAAGCCATCTTCAGGGCTNCAAGAATGAAAATCATTTTATTTTTGCTCTGGCTAAATTATTATTAATTTAATAATACCCATAAATTATCAACTTAATATCCACACATATAGCCTTAGCCAAATAATAGATACAGCACCAGTAATGGAGGAAAATAAAAAAAACAAACTGAGTGAAACCTAAACTCAGAAATAATACATAAATTAGGCTTTTGCAGTATAAGAGAACACACATAGAATTATAGAAAAATAGCTCAAAACCTAGAACAAAAATTTTTACCAATACTTCTTCCGGGTTCAACTGTGTCTTGGAGTTTTTAGGTGCCAAGCTTTCTCACATCGTGTGATGGCTTCTTATTCTTGTTTCTTATTCTTCAGAAGCCATCACACGATGAGCGAAAGTTTGGTACCTAAAAACTCCAAGACACGGTTGAACCGGAAGAAGTATTGGTAAATATGTCTGAGGACCGTGGAAGCCTGCGTGAACAAAAATTTTTACCATTAATTCTTCATCATCTTTCTCCTTTGAATGGTAGTAAAGGGACACCAAATGCCTTGCCAGTTTTCTGTCATAATGTTCACTTTGAGGATCAAGGACCAGAAAAATTAAATCAAATCTGAAACATGCAATTAAGCAATATAATTACTGTAAAACTTTAGGGTGGAGTTAATATAATTAAGAAGATTCCAAATAAATAGTAAGAAAGGGGCTAAACAATAAAATAAAAAATTGTAAAAGAGAAGACTGTATTTAATCATAACATAAGACTAACAAAAACTAATAACACAGCAATATAACTATATGACACCATTTCCATGGAAGAGGCTGTAAAAATATCTCTTTTAGACAAAAGAAAAAAGATAAGATTAGGTAGTAAGATTTTTTTATTCCATCCCCTTTCATTTCTTGTATAAAATTTACGTGGGATTAAATACCACAACTAAAATCAGAATTTAAAAATAAATAAATATAGGAAAAAATTTTAAGTCCAACAAATAGCCGACAATGTTAGCTCCTTCGAGCATAAGACGATATAATCGTCTTACTCAGGGGTTTAGACTCGGAGTAAAGTGCGAGGAGTAGAATAAATTATCTAGCTAGCCTCAGTGGTGTAATGTTTAGCCTAAATAGCTGGAAAGCAGGAGACCTGGATTCGATTCCCAGCTGAGGTAGTAAGATCTTTTTATTCTATTCCCTTACATTTCTAGTAAAAAACAGATAACTTGCATGCTACCTCATTCCCCTTTGTTGTCAGTGACGATTTGTTGAGTATAGCATCTAATGACATTGTGACAGTTCACTTTTTAAATTATTTGGCAATGAGGCCAAAACTATCCACTGTGATGGAAAAGTTTAAAATTCTGGTTATTTATTGTCATAACATAAAAAAAAAAAATCACACATTTCTCCCATATGATTGCAATGTGGAAGAAAAATTACCAAATATATTTTAATGTGATGCTGTATGGAGATCACATCTTATTCATGTTTTGATTTTTCTTTTAATTCAAAGAAGTCCTTGGTTGTGGAGAAAAAAATCCAGAACTAATTTAATATTTTATTAAAGATAAATTCTTAAAACAATTAAAATTAAAAAAAAAACATTAACAGTCTATATATGAAGTGACATGAACCAACTTGATACCAGTCATATCAATTTTATTTGACAATAATGACCTTATTAAAAAAAATTTTTTTACCAAATATTTTCATGCAGTCACTGAAATGGCAGAAACTAAGCTGTCACCAGAAGTTTATTTTTAATCAACTAATATCAAATACAAATAAAATGAAAAAATTATTTTCATTAAAACTATACTATTTTCATGGAAGAAGAAAAATCTAATTACATATTTAAAAAATATAAACATAAAAGAACATACATTAAAGCAAATATTAATACACTTTCATAAATAAAGAGATGTAATGGACAGCACTTTAAAATATTATATTATTAATAGAGGAGTAATGCATAGAAGAAAAACTTGAAAGTTATATTTTGAAAAAGGATGGGTAACATAACTTGATATAGTCATACTTCATTATTTATGCACAGTGAAAATGAAATGAAACTATTTAACTCAAAAAAGTTTGTAAAAATCTAGAAAAATTGAGGCGTTCCCGTTGAAAAGGAGGTAAGTGTCAAAAAATAGCAATATTAGTTTTTTCATAGAAAATAATCTATGCTCCAAGGGCAATTTCCCTGAAAAAGAGGTAAGTTCCTAACTGTCTTGGTTTGGCTCCAAAAAATTCCAACAGATGGCACTCGGGGTACCGCAACCAGTTTTGGCTTTGAGGAGGAGGAAAGTGCTAGCATCAACAGTAACTGTTGATGTTAGCACTTACCTCCTTTTCAACGGGAACGCCTCAATTATCTATAACTTTAATTTCATAAACACTAGGACTAGGGCCAATATAATCATAGTCATATTTCACTTGTTATGGAGTATAGTGTCACATTTTGAGGAAATATCCTCATCTAAAATTAAATAAACAACATAAAACACTTAAAAATAATTTATAAATTACTTTCAAAACATCCAGAAATAAATAAATAAATCTTGCTAACAAGGTGTTATATTCATATATATTATATTCACCTTCAGAGAATTTTGCTCTATGCTATAAAAAAANTCTAGTGAATGTTACTCTTAAGTTTTAATAACAAAATTTTAAAATATAATTAATATTTTAAAATAAGTAGCAGATTTTTACCTTGATAAAAGAGTATGAGGAAGTTTTATATTTTCAATAATTGTTTTATTCTTGTTCCATTCTGATTCAACTGGATTTGCGGCAGCAAGAATTGATGTTCTAGCATTTAGCTGACAAATTATTCCTGCTTTTGCAATGCTTAAAGTCTGCTGTTCCATCACCTGCCGAGTACAAAACAGATCTTCCCATTTATTTAGCCATAATCAAAAACATCTTTTCTTTCATTTATACATATACACTTTTAAATATTGAAATAACTAATGAGATTCAACTGTTTATACTCATTGCTATACACTTTTAATACATATATAAATAAACATATTTATATTAATAAAAAAACAAATTTAAGGAATTCAAATTTTGAACTTTGAATTAGACTTTATATCAATAAATTTATTATTTTAATAAGGTCTAATTATTTAAGTATATTTGCTTCCTTTATAATTTACTATTATACATGATCACATGCATAACAGTTAAATGGCTCGTATTACATGTCATAGTGATAGAAGTAGCTAAAGAGAAATAAAACCACTAAACACAATATATTTTAAGTTAAATCAGATTCAAATAGAAAAGTAAATAATACATAAATAATGTGGGTATACTTTTCTATTAAAATTGAAGAAGGAAGAGGATAGACCTTTCACACTTAATCATTCTTGATGTACTGCTACATAAAAATTCAACTGAATAAAAATACTTTTATGGTATTATACATTTTTTTTATTGTACTATTACATAAAACAAATTAAGAATAATTATTTGTTGAAAATGTATACTAATTACAGTTGTTTTTATTACACATGTTTAGGAGATTGATTTCCAATTAATTTTTGAAAGCAAGATAAATTTGTAAGCAATTTCATCAACACTTCAATACTAACTATATTTATGTCTTACAAGGTTATAAAATGCAATATTTTTTTTTTTTATGCCAAAACTGAATTTAGAGAATGTATGCCAAAATAGAATTTAAACCAGATGATTTATTTGGATATCAAGAGCCTTCAAGAACCAACGTGATAGGGCGACCTAACTGGGGATCCAATATTTTTATTATTCTATTAGTTGAGTTTGTGACACATAACAAAAACCTTATTCCTTTGCTAATTTTTAGTGCAAGGGAACAGAATAAAAAATCTATCTGTCCCAGCCAGGACTCGAACCTGGATCTCCTGCTGTGCATTTACCAATTATACTACCGGTACCAGTCTGATAAGTTATTAAATTCCCCCCACTAGTGTCGAGAGTCCTTTGCCTTACTGTGGCATTGCCTGTTCTCTTCCTCTGAAAAATTACCAATTGCAGAAAAATTGCAAAACCTTTCCCCATTCAGAGGGGTCACCGCAGAATTTGGGAACGGCCTCAACAAAAACAATAATAATAATAACAAAATTACTGAGGCAAGCATGGTTATAAGGAGGTGAGTCAGCAGTTCAAAAATGTTTTGTAAATTGATTACTACTTAATTTATTAAAGCTAGATAAATTTGCAGGCAATTTAATTAACATTTCAATAGCAATTGTATTTTTATCTTAAAAAGGTTATAAAATAAAACAAGTTTTTTATGCCAAATTTAGAGAATATGAGCTGAAATGGAATGTAAAAATCGTTTTCATAACAACACATTTACATACTATCATGCATATACACACTTTTATTTAAAACATGCTATGATTTCAAGTTTTAAACAAAATGATAAATATTACCTCATGAAGCACACTTCTTGTTGCTTCATTCATCTTATCAAATTCATCAATACAGCAAACACCATTATCAGCAAGTACAAGAGCACCCCTGAAATATAGAATGAAATAATTTAAATGAATGAACAGGAGCAAAACCTTTCTTTAAAATCCATAATTATTAATAACTGTATGAAAGTCATTGGACAAAGAATAAAGTCTTATAAGAAAGCCCAACAAATCTTTCCTGTGAAAAGAATATTATATAATACTTTTCTGCCAATATTAATAAAATAATTGGCTTAAAATAGCCTTAAATTGCTCTACAGGACAAAATATCTTAACTGCAATACAAAATAAAAATGATCTTTCTTGTTTAATATAACCTTTGGAGTTTCCACCTGTTTCTTCTAAATGCTTTTGATATGTAACAATGCACATACAAAAAGCTGTATAGTTTC
Source organism: Oncopeltus fasciatus (assembly GCA_000696205.2). NCBI lineage: Eukaryota > Metazoa > Arthropoda > Insecta > Hemiptera > Lygaeidae > Oncopeltus > Oncopeltus fasciatus. The sequence goes on along the minus strand of KZ808471.1, from coordinate 171,804 downwards.
AACTTGACTTATAAATAATAAATGTTTGAAAGTGATGTATTTATTAGTCTAAATAGATATACTTAATAACTAATTAAAACATTTATAAATAGTACGTTCAGAATAAATAATATCCATTAAATTGCACGCAGCCATGCTTTTAATTCGTGAGATCGATTTCAGCCATTTAAACTAATCTAACAGTTTATGGAAAGATGTTCTAACACTAAATTTAATTTCTGTATTTTAAAAATTGCATATGCTAGAGCGCATAATACCTGCTGGCCAATGAAGAAGCGCATAATAATAAGTTCAATGAAGGAATTAGTGAAATGCACGATGAAGAACGAAGTGGGTATCCATCTTTGGTTAAAGAAGAACTGGCTCACACAATTGATGACAAAATCCGCGAGAACCACAAGTTTACAATTAGTGCTCTCGCTATGGAATTTCCCCAAATCTCATGATCATTAATTCATGAAATTATTACCAGAAAAACTGAAATTTTGTAAACTTTGCTCACATTGGGTACCAAAGATTCTTACTGAGCAACACAAAACAAAACGAATGGATAGTTTACTTCAGTCTTCGACTCGTTATGATGTAGGCAGCGAAGAATTTCTAACACAGATAGTCATAGGAATGTAACTTGGGTTTCCTATGACACCCCTGAAAGTAAGCGGCAATCAATGGAATGGAGGCACACTTCATCCCCAGCAAAGGTTAAGCCAAAACAAATCTTGACACTTCGAAAAATGATGTGTACAGAGTTCTGGGACTGGAAAGGCATCTTACACATTGATTCATACTGCATGGTCAAATAATCAAAGCAGATGTTTATTGCGAGACACTTAAGAAATTGTAGTGAGCAATACAGAATAAGCCCCAAGGATTGCTGTCAAAAGGTATTGTTTTTCTTCACGACAACGTAAGTGATCGTGATAAAAAACCTCCTACAGGGATTAGTCTGGGACGTGTTTGACCATCCTCCGTACATTCCTGACCTCGCTCCCAGTGACTTTTACATCTCAAGTCTTTCCTTAGCAGTCAACATTTCAACAATGGCAAAGAGCTGAAAGAAAATGTTTCGAACTGGTTGAAGACACATGCGGCAAACTTCTATGAAGAAAGTATACAAAAACTTGTGCCACACTATGACAAATGCTTACAAAATTTCAGCAATAATGTGGAAAAGTAGTTTAAGAGTTGTAGAATTTTGTGCGATACATAATTTTTCTGTATCTGTACACAATTTAATTTTATTACCAAAGGGGAACTTACTTTCTGGGCATAACTCGTAGCATAATTTAATCTAAAATACATACGTTTGTAAGACGAGTTGTCGTGATTCTGGGTCTTTTGTTACATAAGCTGTAAGTCCAACAGCCGAGGATCCCTTTCCACTGGTGTACTGAGACTTAGGTACAAGGTTATATACATACGAAAGAAGCTGGGATTTGCTTGTACCTGGATCTCCACAAAGCAAAACATTTAACTCTGATCTAAAATCAAATAAAAGGGAATAAAATACTTCAGAATATTACAAAACGAGTTACAACTAATAATTCTATTTGTAATTAAACAAAAAATCTATTCTAAATTAAAACTGGAGGAAAATAAATTATTGATCGGTAATAATTGTTTGAATATGCTAAAGATGGAATGAGACATATCCATATTATTAACAAGTCATAGCTATTAGCTATTAGGAACTGACTACCAAGCAGGTACATTTCAAAGGTAAAAGAATAAGTTAGGAGCAAAATTGGGCAAATGAAAGTCTTGAGATAGACTAATATATATGATAAAATGTATTCTAGTGAATGTTACTCTTAATTAAGCCTCTTCGGGATTGAAATTTATTGTGAACTAATGATTTCTATTTGGGTAAGGCTGTTGTTAAATTAAAGTATAATTGACCAAAAAGTACATGTGAAGTTACAGTACATCATTCTACAAAAGTATACAAGTACCTACATCCCCACAATGTAAAATTTGTTGTAAATTTAAGAGGGAATCAGATTATGTTAAAAACTAAAAATATTATGGTTATATTCAGTTCTAGATTAAATACCTGAATGATGTTCTTCCAGAGCGCTGGAAAGTTTTTCTAGTGCCTCCAAATAGCTGCAGAAGGATACCTTTCTTTATGTCTTCATTTTCATAAATTGAAGGAGCAATCGCATGAGCAAGTCTTTCATAGAGGTCAGGACGTTGGCTAAGGGCCTTTATTACTTCTAGCTTCTCAGGGGAAGGTGTGAATCTATCACTATAAAAATAAATTTATGAAAAAATATAATCAAGATATCACTTAAAACATGTTAAATCAAAATCACACTGATAAATGAATTAGGAGAGAGCAAAAATTCTACTCCTAGCAGTTATGAGCACTACCATGAGAGAGATAGGAAAAATATAGGTGTCTTAGATAACTAAAATAGGAAAAAAGATGTATACAACTGTGTGCTCAATTTGGCTATTTAAAGTGATCTTGCATGCTCTAATTATGGATTTTCTTTTGACAGATCTTTTCGATCACATTCCTATCAATGATTAGTCATCATATTTACTATAAGATAAATAATAGGTTTTTTTTATTGTACCATAAGAAGGGTACTTGGGGAAAATAAATTCACCGGCACACAAACTCAAAGATGTAATGGTAAGAAGCATTAAAAGAAATATTCGATGATATGAACATTGGTGATTGCAGTATTTGTGAAGTGTAAATGTAAAAATTATTTTCAAAAAAATAAATAAAAAATAAAAAACTAGCAACTCACACAAATCCAGAAGCATCCCTTTAGCTATTCTGCAGTCCCAACATTGAACTTTAAATCTACTCTTAAATAGAAATGAATATCTCAATTTATTAACTAACTTAAGATATTTATTCACTGCCGTTTTAGCTTGTGTCAAATCTTTTAGAAACAAATACATTTTGATGATAGGATTTAAGACTCAATCAATTGACTAATTAGTGAGTTATGGAACATAGCCGTTTTATTGTTATTAAATTTCTACTAGTCATGAGTAATAATAATTTTTTTTTGTTTCAGAATTTTCCTAAAAGCTTTTTACAAGCTTTAGAAATATATAGAAAACTTCCTTCAAAAAGAAATGTCGTTTTTATTAGGGAAGTTTAAAAGAAAGAATAAAAAAAAAAATATTAATAAATATAAACAATTAATTTACGTGGGATAAAAAACCACAACCAAATAAAATATTTATAAAGAAAAAATTAAATAAAGTAAATGACGAGAGTCGACAAATAGCTTGACAATGTCAGCTCCTTCGAGTTTAAGACGAAGTTCTCGTCTTTCTCGTGGGTTAGGCTCTCGCTAGTGTAGAGGGAATTTAATGAGATATCTAGCGCGTCCTGGTAGCATAACTGGTAAGTGCACCGGCCCGGATAGCAGGAGATCCAGGTTCGATTCCTGGCTGGGACAGATAGATTTTTTATTCTATTCCCTCTCATTAATTGTTTAAAATTTATGTGGGATAAAAAACCACAACCAAATAAAATATTTACTAATAAATATATTTATTCATCAAAATATTCTCCATTAAAATCAATAACCTCCTCCCATTGTAATGGTAAATCCCAAATTCCTTCTTTATAAAGCAGCTGATTTTTACTGACAAAAAACTTATTCAATGCAGATGGATGTCCAGAGATGGCAATACTTCCTAGCTAATCTTGGTCAATTTGTCCCTAGCCAATTCGACAGTGTAGTCCAAGCATTGTCCTAAAGAAGTAGAAGCCCTTTACGATTAATTAATCAAAAAGCTTTAACTTTATGTGGCAATCGTCCATTATTTTTGGAGTATACTTCTGCAGGGATATACCTTTTGACCTTGACTCAGAATCTTAAAATGTATAGCACTCTTGGATGTCCAGAAAACAATTAGCAAAATTTTCTTTGGATGAAGATAAAGTTTGAGAGAAATTTTGGTTCCTCGTCAGACAACAATTAATGATGTGACCATCTAAAACTATTGTACAAAACCCATTTTTCATCACAAATGATGATCCTGTCTAAATAGGTTTTGATTTTCAAGCGGGAAGCTAAAGAAGATGTACTTGTTAAGCAGCTTATCTTATTGGCTTTATGATGACCATTAATCCAGATTTTAACTTTTCCTAACCAACTCCAGGCAGTGGTTGGGGAAATATTAAGTTATAAGGCCACTTCTGAACAACTTTGGCAAGGATCTAACTCAATTATTCTTTAATCCCTTTTAAACCTAGTTTATACTAATAAAACAAAATTGAACTAATACGAGTTTCAACTGGAATAATATTTGATCAGTCAGTTTGAATGCTTAAAGAATAAAATTAATCCCTCTGTTCATTATGGATTAACATTTATTTTCATGGGTTAAAGCCCAGTTTTGAGTTCATTGACCTTAAAGGCTCTAGAATAGAAATAAAAATCATAAACTATAAAAATGACCAAACTTTTTGAAAAACCTGGTAAACAATTAAATAAATTCTAAAATTTAATATCAACAAATATCGGCTAATAATATGCAAATAAGATATAATCAACTTGCAATCCGCGATAGCTGATATATGAAAATTCATTTGCTAACTAGAATATGGGGGAGGGGGAGAATTAAATATTCTTTTTAGTCTTCACAATGTTTCAAATAAGAACTTTCATTCTCAGCTTTAGCACACATACAATTCTTTCTAGCTTTGCAACTGAATGGTTCCTAATATCAGGTTCTTAGCGACAGTTAATTGATGTGAATTGTCTCTAATATCACAGGTTTGGAGAACCAATCCGATAACTTTAATCTTAAACCTTAAGAATAAATGACTACTAACATGAAATCATAACCCTCCCCCCTCCCAAGAGAGGTTTAAAATTAATATGATATAAATAAAAGCTTACACATCATCCTCACAGCACCATTTGTCAAATTAACTAGAACAATGGTCGCTAAGGGGACAAAGAAAGGCTATCCCCTTCAAGCAATCTTTGTCTACTAGGGTTCAGCCACTTCACTTTTCCTTAAATATTTAATTACCTCTTTAAGTTTAGAGTTAGTTTCTATAAAGATTTATAGTTATGTTTGTTATGTCAATTATTTTGAAGTTTCACAGATATTGAAGCCGCATTCAAATCAACAGTTAAATAATTGTACAGTTCACAAACCTGTACAAAATACAAGAAAGTTTAGTTCTTATAAGCATCACCTTAATTAAAAGAACTCTATGCCACTGTGGCCATATATACATAAAACTAATTTATTCTTTTATTTTTCCATGATACATTTACTCTATCTATTTTTCAAACAATTATTCTAATGTTTTCTGAACATCTGCTAATAATAACTTAAGTAATCAACCATCTAATTTAAATTTAAGCTTGGACAACTTAAATATTTATCATAAGTTTTTTGATTAGGTCCTATTTATTCTTATATTTCCCCAGACTTCTAAAAAATATTTATTTTAAACAATAAATGAGAATTTACGTGGGATAATAAACCACAACTAAATTAATATTTATAAAGGAATATTAAAAAAGTAAAAAACGANCATATGAGTATATATATATATGTATGTATATAATACTCGAAGTATTATGAGATCCAGTCACTAATTTTCCCACACATTCCACAATGAAGCGGAAATTTAGCTTCTATTTTGGCCTCAGCTCATTTAAATTTTTTTAACCTGAATTTTTCTCATTAATTTACAAGCAACACAACGAAAGTATTATTTTTTACACACATTATATCATTATTATTTTTATTATATACTCTTATATTTCATTCACGTCTTAGCTATCTCTAGACCTACGACTGAGTTAAAAAAAATATTTTTCGTTTTCACTATGTTAATTCTACATGGTTCATGCATAGTTATTGTATATTTAAATCAAAGGATACTCCTCCCACTCTTAAATAAATATCATATATTTTATTTTAATTTAGAATCCATGTGTATACAGACTTATCATGCAGTTAATTCTACATGGTTCATGCATAGTTATTGTATATTTAAATCAAAGGATACTCCTCCCACTCTTAAATAAATATTATTTATTTTATTTTAATTTAGAATGATGTCATATGAATGTGTGCCTTCATCTTTGCCTAACCTAAGATTGTAAATCAATCTTCTTTCACTGTCCCCTTGTGCGCCTCTCAGCTTAGTAGAGCTCTCAGCCAACAGACTGTTCGCTATATTACTCTGAATCAGGTATATTCCCTGCAAGTGATTAGCCCAGTATGAGAGGCCTCGTATCCTCAAGTCAACTGGCCTACCAAATACTAAAATTTGGCCCCTCATAAGAAGGGGCTACTAAAAGCTTTGCTCCCCAATGCTAGTTCATCTCACCAAAGAATGTTACTCCAAAGGAGGGATCTACCATCCGCCACATCGAAGATGCACTCCCTAGTGGACAGGTTCAACTGAGAGTAAACAATCAAATATCAGTAAAATACATCGAAGAATCGATTGGTTAGGTAGGAGTGAAGGATTAGGTAAAGGGTGCTTGGGAGGATGGATTTTAATTTGAACATTAGTCCCCGATGCCACACCCTGTCAAATGCTTGTGACACATCAAGGAAGGCACCAACGCAGTACTGCTTGTTCTCGAAAGAGGAAGATATGCAATCTACAACACGAAACACCTGTTGGATCGTGGAGTGTTGGGCTCGGAAACCAAACTGGTGTTTTGGAAGTATTTGGTGAGCGTCTAGAATTGGTATTAGTCTTTTAAGAAGAATCTTCTCAAAGACCTTTGAAAAAGAGGAAGCAGACTTATTGGGCGATAGGAAGAAGGATTACTTGGGGGTTTGCCAGGCTTTGGAAAGAGGATTATAGTAGATAATTTCCACAGGAGAGGAAAGTGGGTGGTTCGGAGAATGGTGTTGTAGAGGTAGGTGAGGAAAGTTACAGCCTTTTTGGGTTAGTGGTTTCGGATTTTGGCTGTAATAAGATCATGCCCGGGAGACTTGCATTTAGGCAAGCAGGAGAGGATACATTTGACCTCAGAGGGGGTGACCGCTTTAGGAGGTGGAGACATAGGAAGAGAGGAATCAAGGAATTCTTCTACCTCCGTGCTCTGAGAATGGTTTTCTGGGTCAGGGTGAGGAGTAAAGGTTTGCTTAAGGTGAAGGCCAAAGACCTCAGCTATGTCTGCATCGGACACTGCCCATGTGCTATCATACCGTTGTAGAGGAGAGTTGGGGGAGTGGTATTTGAGGATTTTTCTGGTGGCAGTCCAGAGGGATTTCACTTAATATTATTGAATTTCATTATTGTCTTCCAATTTTTTAATTTATTTATCAATCTTTGTTTTTAATTACTTTTTTTCATGACTCAAGATGTCTTTGGCAGTTGTTTAACCACTCCAGTATCACTATCACACTATCTAGGAAACCGTGTCCCAAATGCTAATTGTGCAATGGCACTGGCAAGGCATCTAAAATTTTCTCTATTCCCAACATTGAGTCTTATCTTCTAGATTTACAACTACTAATTGTTAGTTTTACTAATTTGAATGAGTGTTGACTTAGTTAAGGGAAACTATTCGGATCTCCTAAGCCAGACATTGCAGTTTTGAGTCCTGTCTTGGATTGATTTTCATTGAGAAATAAAAGCCCGGCCAGTGTCAACTAGGGTGGCAATCTGTTGAGACTCACTCCCTCCCCTCCATGACTCTCAATAATTTTATGAGATCTATTAAAAAATGTATTAGTACAGATTAGTAATAATGTATAAGAAAATGTTCTTATAAAATGTTTCAAAATATATAAAAAGATATGCTTCTTTTGAGCTGCTCACTGCATATCTAATTAAAGTTTAACACAGCTAACTAATTTTTACTGGTATTATATATATTAAATATAGCTGTATTACTAAAACCAGTTATTTCATAACATTCAAGTTTCAGTCAATTCATAAAATAATCGTGTGTGTGTGTGTGTGTGTAATAAACCGTAGCCCTCAAAAATTTAAAAAAATAAAAACTAACAATCCTAATTCTGACACCAAATTGCTATAGGCTACGGGTCAACAACAATTAAATACAGAAATAAATTTAAGTTAATTTATTAATATTATTAATTTATTATTACTATTAATTAATAACAGATAACAATTAAATCTACACTCCTTACAACTATTAAATAAATAAATCTAAAAAATAAATTACTTACAGCCAATTAACAAATATGTATAAATGAATGAAAAGTGACTATTTTACAAAGGGGACTTAGAAAAACTTATTGAATATCTACTCACTAGTTATTGTCACTGTCATTGAAACGGGCACACCAGCCTGACACTCTAAGACTGGCACAGAATTTGACACTGACCTGCTGGCTACTGGGGAGCCACTTTTATAATTGTAGAAAATGTTCTAGGTAGGACTAAATGAATCTAGAAGCTTCCTTTGAAAATTAAATTTCCTCTTATAAGTGAAGTGGTGCCACCTGGGGCAGATGCCCACCTTTAATTGGCCTCTTCCTTACGGTTCTGATCCTCTCATTACCTGCTTCCACAATATATTAGGTATGTGTGTGCATGCAGGTGTGCGTGTGAGTGTATGTATCACTAACAACCGTTTTTGTGCCACTGAGAGTGAGAACAACAAAAACTAAAAATTTGGCCTAATAAGAACAATCTCAATAGCAAAAAACAAAATTAATTCATTTTGATCTATTAGTCATGTATCAAGGCATGATTATTTATTGTCTGTTATGTTAAGTTACTTACTATTCACTATCAGTTTCATGAAGAGCCTTAGAGCTGTCCTTGTGGTAGTGAAGAACATCTATATGAGTTCTATAGACAGACTTGAGATTACGATTCCTTGGGTTCAACTGATAGGGCACTGCTCGGTAAATGCCAGTAACGGAAACTCTCTAAAATACAGAATCTATTTAATTTATAATTTTTGTATAATATGTTTCTTTTATAACAAAAATAATAAAAATAACTCTAAATATAATTATCAAGAATTCATTCCACTGACACTTTATAGATCAAAAATTTTCTTCTCTTTGAAACTTTTATTTCTTAGGTTCACGTCTATAGATCAATAAAATTTTTGAGATATATTGAAATGCAATCTATTATTTTATATATATTATTGGTATAAGATAAATTTGGATTTCTGAAACTGAACAGCTATGATAGTTATATGATAAATTGTTTTAGATTTTTAACATTTAATCTGAGCAATTTAAAATGGCATAAAATTAAAACTCACTTGTCCAGGTGTGACTCCATCAACAAGATCGTTATGGGCAAAGAGAGTGACTGTATGAGGGGTCTGACCAGCAGGCATGTCATCTGGTGACTCTTGAAGCTTCACCATCTGTTTATCAGTGAAGGTAGACCTGTTGTGTATCAAATTGAAGCAGTAGTTTGTGTTGCAGTTAGTACATAGAGTAGGTTCAGCAATTCGACCCCTGTCAAGTTCAACTGATCTGCTTGCATTGCAGACACTGCAGGTAAAGAATGCCTCTCTCATCTCAGGAATAATGTTGCTTGTTCGGATCACCATTCCAGAAATTGTGATTAGCTTGTCAATATCTAATCAACAAAAATACTATCATTATAAATACAATAAACACATTTCAATTGCATAAATTTAAAACAACTTTTTTCCTATGTATTTTATGTCTAGAGTACTTTGAAAAATTATTTGCATTCAGTGAAAAGTATTTTTTTTTAAGGAAGGATTCAAAGCAAAGAAGAGAAGTTGAACAAAAATAAGGGTAAGTCAGGGGAAAGGAAGAAGGATTTTCAACAGAATTTTCTAAGTAGTTGGGTTGGTTAGGATTGGTCATTGTGTAATTTCAAGAGGTTTTTGGTTTGTTCTATGTAAGTAGCCTGGCAGATGTGTAAAGGGAATATGACATTAGATTGATGGGAGGTAAGTATTTGATTTTGTAACTAGAATTAAAGGTAGTTGAGTATGTTGGTGGTGTATAGGCCAAGTCTTAGATATTGGCCTTTGAATTTGAGAGTTTTTATTAACTTTTTACCAAGACTAAGGATGAAAGGAATAGAGCAATAAGTAGAAAAGAAAGAGGAGATAGAGGTTTGTGAAGTGGTGATTAGCATAAATTAAGAGTGGTCAGAATTGTCAAATTAGCTAATTATGCATTAAGTTAATGGGAAAACCTCTGAGTTGAAGAATGGAGGTGATTCGGCAAATATTTCACTCAGAGGATAGGATCAGAAAGAATAAGAATATGGAATAAGGTGGTGACAATAGTAGTAGGAGAGGTAGTGGTGAAGTTGTCATGAGTAAATTGGTTTTGTGAACCAGTCACTAAGTATGAATCAGTCAGATTGTTTACTGAAAAGAAATCGAGGAACAGAGTTCATAGCTTTCTTGAGTTTTCATTATAAATTTAGGGAAGGGGGGTCGAAAGAGTTAAATGCTTCAAGATTTTTTTTCTGGATTTATGATAAGAATCAGGTTAACAAAATTTTTTTTTTTTTAAAAAAACATCACTGGGAAAAGGAGTGAGACGGAAAAAGGTAACCATTGAGAGTTACATTGGAAATGTCAGGAGCAAGGCAATTACCCACATCAAGGCCAGAAAATTGATCCTGAAACAATGGGTAAGCATTTAAAATAAAGAGGCTGATTCAATAAAGGCATGCTAGGACAAAATGGTTAGTGGAACGTTGGTTGATGATTGATTGTATGATGGACTGATTTCCCGCTTGGTTACACAAAGAATGGCTATAGAGAAATTGAAAAAAAAAGAATGAGCTTCTAGGGAAGTGAGAATGCAAATAAACTATACTTCCTTGAATCGGAAGGGGTAAAAGGAATAAATCTCTTAAGATTATCCAAAACTTTTTTTCGGCTCCAAATTCTGTTTCAAAACATAACCCTTGGTGGGATAAAAATTGATCTGATCTGCTAAAATCAACTAACAGAGCTCGCAGAGTCTATCAAAAAACTAAATCTGACGAAACTCTCAGAAACACTCGATGTTTGGAGTATAATACAATTAAATGAGTTTACTTAAGGGCTAAAAAACTGGCTTCCTGAAAAGAGTATTGTAATGATATTCCTTCCCGAAATCCATGGAAATGGCCTTATAAATATGCCGGGGGAAAGATGTATCAACCATTTATATTACATAATTTAAAAACACCTGAGGGAGGTTATACGAAATCTTTAGAAGATACGTATAACTTCATCCTGAACAATTTAATTCAACAGGATAATCCTGCCACTGATGAAGTATGTCATACATTATCGAGACAGTCTTGCGACAGTTTGCCTAAAACTCGTGATTATCCCCCGCTGACTCATTTAGAATTATCGGATATAATCAATAACCTCAAAGACAAAAAAGCTCCAGGCATAGACGGAATAGATTCTAGGATATACAAAAAGTTATACATCTTTCCTTTAACCATGTACAAATAGTATTCAAAATATTTCGAAGAAGGAAGTTTTCCTGATATTTAGAAGTCCTAATTAATATTACTGAACAAACTGGGCAAAAATCCACAAGATGTAAAGTCATTAAGACCTATATGTCTAATTCCTACTGGTGGGAAGGTTTTAGAAAAAATAATCAATAGCAGATTATCATATTATCTCCACCACAACAAACTTTTACATCAAAACCAATTTGATTTTACAAAACAATGTGTAACGTCGAAAGCACTAAACACTTTAACGTCTATTGCGGAAAAAGCCCTTAAGAAGAAAGAACACATAGCTCTCATATCACTTGATATTCAAGGGGCATTCGACAGTGCTTGGTGGCCTTCCATCTTAAATATATTAAAGGAGAAACACTGTCCCAGTAATATCTTTAAATTGATTAAAGACTATACTAAAGTATGTGTCACATCTGGGTCTATTGATATGACAAGGAACCAAACACTCGGCGCGCCCCAGGGCTCGAGTTGCTCTCCGCTGTTATGGAATCTTATTGATTCACTACTTCAAAAATATTTCCAAAACACATAACAGTACTAGCTTTTGCTGATGACATACTTATAATTAAATCCAAATTTTGCCAACATATACAAACTCTTATAGAAACGATGACAAAAATAATAAATTCTTGGGCAAAAACTCACAAACTTATTTTCAACACATAAAATCCCACTATATAATAATATTAAGACAACAACAAATACCTGAACTTACCGTCACAATACAGAACAAAACTTTACAAAAAGTATATTTTATAAAATATTTAGGGATAACAATAGACTCAAAACTAAAAGGGAACAAACACATTGACTCACTACAAAACAAACTTATCATAATTATAAACTCTTTATCCATAGCAGCTAGAGCCACTTGGGGCCAGAAGACAGAAGCCCTCGAAATTTTGTACAAAGGTGCCATTTTACCCATTCTGACATATGGAATCGAAATCTGGTATCCTGGGTTAAAGAGAAATAACAACATCACCAGACTTAAAAGGATCCAGAGGCTGATAGCGATTAAAATCGCTAAAGGCTTCCGGACTCTTTCAGACGAAGCCACCTTTGTCTTAGCTAAAATCATTCCCATTAGCATAATAGCTGACTTTCATCTAATAAAATTTTGATCGTTGTCTTTGAAACTAGACACAACTAACTGTAAAGTAGATGATGTAAAACAGATTTCGCACCATTCGACTTGGTTACACCTTGCACTTTACCCACAAATCTTCCTAAATTTTACTGAAGTAACAGATTTACAAATATACTCTGACAGAAGTAAGGATGGCAAATTCGTAGTTTGTGCCATTCTCATTTGTGAAAAATTAATACTAAAGGATACATTAAAATTTTAATTAGGAGCAGAATGTACAAACAACCAGGCCGAACAATTCGCCATCCTTAAATCACTAGAATACACAAATATGTTGGGACTAACCGACAAAACAATAAATATACTTACTGACAGCAAATCTACTTTAGACATGATCAACAACAGAAATTGCCAATTTTCTATAATTGAAACGATTAAAAAAAAAGGTTACAAATCTTACAGACAATAAGGAACAATCGGATTAGTTTTACATGGATAAAAGGTCATTCAGGAATACCTGAGAATGAATTAGCTGACAAAAAATCTGCTTCCAAAGATCCTTCCTTGACTGTGGTTACAAACTCATTTCAAAACAACATCTAAAATATATACTACACAAAGACAAATCAACACAATGACAGACAAGATGAGACAAAACACATAAGTCAAGACACTTACATACATTTATATCAGACATACAGACGTATTACAACAAATGGAACACATGGACAGGCTTCTACCTGACACAAGCCATTACAGGACATGGTACAGTCAACAGTTACTTCTACAGATTCAAAAAAACTAACTCTTTAGCTCTAATTAAAAAATTTATTAATTAGAACAAATAAAATAATATTTAAAACCTCTTAAATTGGCCATTGTTTAAGAAGGATCTATTATAAAAACTAGATTAACCTTCAGGGATATCTCTGCTGTAAGTAATAGATAAATTTATATATAAAATACAATCAAACCTTCAGGATTGAGACCACGCATATTCTGTGTTTTTTCAGCATTGAATGGACGGACCTGTATCTGATGAGGAAGGTTACTATCTGGATGGCGAGCACGAAAAACATCATTTACAGCCATGTCAAAAGAAGGGATCACTTCTTGAGGATAGTTCACCAACTGGCGGTACAGGTCTGGTTCAAATTGTTCTAGATGAGCGCAGTTAAGATTAAAAAATGGCATTTCTATTTCACTAATCTGTAAAATAATAACAATGACTGTAACATTTTATGTAAATAATTTATCATAATAAATGTGTATAATTTAGTTTAATGTATTATGAAATTATTACTCAAATTTGTTCACCTGTTTCATAAAATAAATATTCAATGTTTCACTTCTCTTCATGAAAACTACTAAATAATTTAATCATGCCTTTAGTATACAAAATTGGTGAAGAATTTGGAGGAACATTTTTTGACACTTAATTTTTTTGAACCTACAAAAATATGATCCAGAACAAATGAAGTGGAGTGTCTTCGAATAGTTGTTGAAAATGGTTTAGTATCACATGGATTATCCGAACGAAAGCAAGTATTTGGTCTGTTACATTCTATCAATATTTCTACATACAAAAGAGAACAAACAAATTGTTCTTCAGACACTCCAGAGTGAAAAACGTACAAGGATTTTTGTAAAATATTACAATCTTTTTTAAGTGACAAGTGACATCAAACAAATTCATACAAAAGGGTCACTTTCATAGAATGTTTCAAGACTTGGGAGAACCAACAGCTCACTATTTTTTGTCATAACAAAAACTTTTAATCACATGCTAGTTTCCTGGACAATAGAAAGATGAAGCTATTTGATCCTAATATATATTATATATTAAAAGATGAAAATTTACACATGCTCCTCCTCATCAAACCTGATTTAGATTGCATAAAAAACAAAATGGATATACCACATGATTGTAACCAAACATTCTTAGTGAATCTTACCAGGCTTAAAGAAATTTCACCCATATAGTGTGCTAAAGGTTAAGTGAAAACTCAAAATAAAGGAAAATGTCTTCTTTGTGAGGAAAAGAACACAAAAGAAGTAAGTGTAAATTGTGGAACTCCAAATGTTATAACTGAGGTCGCATGGGACATATTGCCAAAGTATTCCTATTATCTTCACAAAATAAAGAAAAACATCACACTGTTAAAGCTGAGGATGGTGAGAATCAAAACTAACAATCTTTGGATTAATTGGGCACAATGGGTAGTTTTAGAGGGCACAACAAGATGAATGAAATTGTTTGTCAATCTTAACATTGGAAATTCACTTTAACAATTTTTTACGGAAACAAGTATTTCTCTAATGAATTACAAGAAATGAAAAGCCACTGCACCAACTGAGACCTTAAAGCCTACCAATTTATGCTGTAAAACATATGTACATATGTATAGACAACCAATACAAATAAAGAAGTAGCAGAAGTAAATGTTACAATTGGCAGTGGACAAAGAAAGTGCAAATTGTACTTAATGTACTGAGTTTTTGAAAACACTAGAAATCCACTGGATTTGATCATTTTCTTTAGATTGGAAATTACTCTGTAGTAGCTGTGATTCAAAGAACATGATGCAGAAACACAAGTTAAGAGGATTACAAAGGTATATTCAATTGTATTTTCAGGCATTATTGGAAAGATGAAAAATGTATTAGCTAGAATTAAAATCCAAGAAGCTCGATGCGAATTTTTAAGAAAGCAAGACCAGCTGCTACTTCCTTTTATCAAAGTAACTATGGAACTTGAGAGGTTAGAACAAGAGGGTATTACTAAGGTGAATAATTCAGAGGATGCTACAGCCATTGCTGTCCATAAGGTTGATGACAGTATAAGGCTATGGGGTGACTATAAGGTCACTATTAATAAACAGTTAATTATAGATAAACACCCTATACCAAATATCTAGGTATAGATAACACTGGGGGAAACTGAATTTCTGTTGAGTTAGATTTTTTAACTGTTTTCTATAGAATTAGGCATGCTGGTTTCAAAACAGTTTTTAGTTTTCTTCTATCATGTCACGTCCGGTTTCTATGTGGGTGGGGGCATATGCTGGTCTAGACCTGCCTGTTTAGTTACGTCTGTTATACTGTGGTGAAACGTTGTGTGTAGGTAAGCAGTATTTAGTATTTCGTTACGGAAGTGTACAGAACTACATAGAGTGTTTTAACTGAAACGTTTCCTTATGGCTGCCTCTGATCCTACACGTCGTAAGAGTGAAAACAGCCCTGATTCATTTTGTTATATATGTGGCAGTTTTACCATTCCCAGTCAAAGGACAAACATCAGTACATTTGTCAGACAAGCATATTTTGCCTACTTTAAAGTGAAACTTGGTGATCAATATAAAACCTGGGCACCTCATAAAGTGTGTAAACAGTGTGTTGAGGGTTTACGGATGTGGACCAAGGCATACATGCTAAGCTTCCATTTGGTATACCTATGATTTGGCGCGAGCCCAAAGATCATTCAAGTGATTGTTACTTTTGTATAGTGAAAATATCGGGATATAAAAAGAAAAACGAATATAAAATAGAGTATCCTAGTTTACCGCCAGCTATACGCCCAGTACCGCATTCAGCCGAAGTCCCTGTGCCAGTTTTCAATGAATTTCCCTCTCTGGAAGAAGGGGAATACGGATATGGCATTCAAAAACATTGTTAAAGATTTTCTTGGAAATACACGAGCATTGTATTACTCCCAAATTGTTCAGCAACTCTTGGAAAGCTACCAAAAGCTAGGTTGCAACATGAGCACTAAATTGCATTTATTACACAGCCACCTTCCTGACAATCTCGGTGCAGTGAGTGAAGAGCAGGGTGAGTGTTTCCTTCAGGATTTGAGGGTCATGGAAACAAGGTATCAAGGTAGATGGGACATACATATGATGGCTGACTATTGTTGGAACATCAAGCATGAATGTAAACAAACTAAACACTTCAGAAAAAGCTACAAACACAAACTTTTAAGTACTTTTCATTAATTGAACAATTTTATATGTATAAACTCGATTCAACTTACATTAAACGTTTTACAAACTGAATATTTGGTACATTTTTACTTTATGTACTTTTAAATGCGATTACTAAGAATATTCTGTAGTTTAAAAAGTTGACGTGATAGACAAAATCTGAGGTTATTCTCAGATTCAGCCAAGAATTAGAGAAAAAACAGTGTCAGATCTAGCTCAACAAAAAAAAGTGTTTCCCAGTGAAATTAATTGCAAACAAAGGTGAATCAAAAAAGATCTTTTTAAATCAATACAAAGCAAACACACATCAAAATACATCCAGAATATCGAAAGTACAAAACCTTAAATACAAACAAGGGTTTATATCTCTATAACTGCCTCACTTTTTGAATCTCAAGTACTCCAACCATATGGCAGATATCTATTGAAAACATTTTAAAATAAGTAAAAGGGAAGAGGATATTAGGATTTTTTCTAAGACTAGAAAGGAACACATTCATATTTTGGAAGACCTTTTTAAGATTTTAGAAAACAACAATATTCGAATTAATAAGATAAAATGTCATTTCTTGAAAATTCCCATGGAATATTATGGTTTCAATCTAACGAATAAGGGTGTGGAAAAATCTTAAAGACTAAGTCAGAGTAATTTTAAATGTCACTGAGCCTAAAAACCAAGCCAAACTTAGGTCATATTTAGGTATGTTCTATAATTATTAATAAACTTATTTATGATAATTTTATTAATAATTATAGAACATTAGCTTTTCCTTTGTACTAACTTCTGAAAAAAAAAAAAAAAAATCAAGAATTTCTATTTTTAGAGAAGTGTAAAGATGCTTTTATCAAGCAAAAGGAAGCTATTGCATCAGAGCAGGTTCTAACCCACTACAATATAAACAAAAAGCTCTATCTGGCGACTGATGTTAGTTTGTATGGTACTACAGTACTTGAGTACTATCTCATGTAATGAGTGATGGATCTGAGAAAACTATCATTTTCATAGGTCATAAATTAACACCAGCCATTACATTGGTCTACATTACAATGGTAGATTTACTCTCAAGAGGGACTATAAACCACTTATAATTATTTTATATCCTCTAAAGATGTCAGCAACTCGTATGCAACACTATGCAGTGTCTTTACAAGCATTGGATTTTGATGTGCAATATGGACTGACACAAAACATTGGAAATGCTGATTTTTCATTACAACTACCTTTAATTGCACAGAACAAGAATTTAACCAACAAAATGGATGTTTGTATGTTGTATGAGCTAACTGTTTTACCTGTAAATGCTACAGAAATTGACTTAGAAAGATGATTACCCCATAAGCCACATGACTGAATGAATCAGAAGACATAGAAATAGTCTCAGAGGAAAAATAATTTTGTCTTAAAAAATTTAAATGGAATCAAAAGTATTTTTCTATGTTTAATTTTTATTTTGCACATATATGTAAAAACACCACTAAAATAAAGAATAAAATAATAACTTACAACATCCAGTTCTTTTAAATATATTTTCTCAAATTGCTCAGGCAGAGTATTAGGATCATCTGAAGCAGTTCCTACAAAATTTTCCACAAAATTTTTGAATTTACTCTTGCATCTTGTTACATCAACATCTGTACCCCAAATAACCAAAGTTGGTTCATTCTGGTCAGCTTCTGAACTACTCACAATTCTGTCAGCCTAAAAAAAGAAAAAAGAGTAGTATTTAATAAAAAATATTGAAATTTCAATAATATAAAATTATTTTTGATTAATAAGTTTTTATATATTATGGATAAAGGAATTAGAGAACTGAAAACTGAAATATAAAAGGGTGTATAAAAAAATGAATGTTTTATCAAATTCAAGATTTCAAAGGGCTATAAATGTTTTAATCCTATTTAATACTAACCACTGCTTAATAATCTATTCTCTAAGCTTGTTAAATTTCAATCGACTTCTTCAAAAAAGCCTCAGTTAATTTATTTGTTTTAAATAAGAAACATAGCAATGTTCTAAAATATTATTGCCATTTCAAGGTGTTACTGAAAAAAAAATTTCACAGCCACTAAAAGCAACTCGTGAAATTATTAAATATAAAGAGGAAGGTGTCCTTAACCAGCGTACTGTACAGAATTGGTTTGAAAAATTAAACAGCAGAGATACAACAATGAAAAGGAAGAAGGGTTCCAGTCAACCATTAATCGATATTTATGAGGTTCTGCAGGAGTTGTTGAGTCAAATCCATCCACAAGTACTCGTGAATTTGCCAAGGAGTGTGGTGTGTCAAAAGATAGTAATTCACCATTTACACTCTATTGAAAAAGAGCATTAGACTGGTACGTCACTAAACTTACTCCTCAGTAATCAGCTAAGGTTTAAAATGATTGAAAACCCTTCTGATACGAGATTTTACCGGAAGGTAGTCACCTGAGATGAAAAGGGGGTTTACTGGCAAAATACGAATACCCATAAGCAATGGGTTGTTGCAAGGAGGTTATTTGAAAAAAAAAATCCATACTTTGAGTTTTTTGGAATTTTTAAATCACTAATTTGTGCCTGATGAATGCTCTATGAATTCTGAACTCTACTGGGAACAAATGAAAAGATCATATGCAAAGTTATCAGAGGGTTATCCTACTTCGATCAATTAAAAATAAATTTTATTCCAACATAACGCTCCATCCTCACACTTCCCATCAAGCCAAAGAAAAGTCAAAAGAATTTCATAGGTTCGAATCCTGTCTCATCCACCATATGAGAAGTTATAAGCTACAGATGAATAAAAAACAACTACAAATACAAAATCTCTAATTTACTATGAAATACAAACACTTACCACTAGTTAACATACTTTTACTACTGCACTTATGCTATTGTACAATTAAAGATATTAACTAATACTTACAGCTACTTTACAATGAAAAAAAAAGTCTTATCACTGAAGCACTAAGAGTTATCACAATAATCTATTTATCACTGAGCTGTCACAATTTGTTTAACACCCAGCAGAAATTCAAGACCAACTGCAAGAACTCCTCTCGAGGCGCGGGCAGCCTATATAGAGCTTTGGGAGAAGGCCAAAATATTCATTATACCTGCGGGGTCTAGGCCGGCCATATTAATATACACTGCCGGACAAAATTAAAGGATCACTTCAATATTTTGAAATTACAGAACTGTATAGGGTATTTTTGAAAAAAAAAATTTTTTCTTTGGAAGTCACACTTTATTATAAGGGTAATAAAAAATTATTTTCTAGAAATTTTAAATAGGAAAAAAATCAAAAAATAAAAATGTCCTACAATCTCAAAATGAAAAAGTAAATCTTTGAAATGAAATGAAATAAAAAAAACTGAATAAAAAGGAAGAATTCGAGGAAAACGATCAATAATTGGTATTCCCAACTCTAGCTCTGATAATTGCTTCCATTCTCCTGCCCATTCCAGCGACCAGGGCTCTTACATGTCGTTCTGGGATGTTGTTCCACTCTTCCACTAACATTTCCCTTAAATCTGCCAAATTTTGTGGGTCTCGGGCGCACGTCTTCCAAGCATGTCACATACATGCTCTATTGGGTTCATATCTGGACTTCTGGGTGGCCAAACCATAACGTCAATTTCTTCTTGTCTGAGGAAATTTTGCACTGATCGAGCAACGTGAGGTCGGGCATTATCGTGCATAAAAATAAAGTTACCTGCGATATTTCTGGCGAAAGGTATTACATGTGGCTCAAGTACCTCCCTAAGTACCTGTCAGCAGTTATAGAGCCACGGTTCACAAGAACCAACTCTGTACGGGAGTTTAAATTTATGCCCCCCCACACTAT
This sequence comes from Oncopeltus fasciatus, assembly GCA_000696205.2. Taxonomy (NCBI): domain Eukaryota; kingdom Metazoa; phylum Arthropoda; class Insecta; order Hemiptera; family Lygaeidae; genus Oncopeltus; species Oncopeltus fasciatus. The sequence goes on along the minus strand of KZ808471.1, from coordinate 151,479 downwards.
CACTGACCCACCACCAAACGCAACCCTTGGAGAAAAAGTGCATGGAGCATACCTCTCTCCCCGCCTTCGCCATACCTTTTCCCGTCCATCTGGAGATCAGAGACAGAATCTTGACTCATCGCTGAATAATACGAGGCTCCAATCTTCCTGAGTCCAGTTTAGGTGCTCCCGAGCAAACCTCAAGCGCTCAACCCGGTGTTCCCTGGAGAGAAGAGGTCCAGTAGCTGAAGGATGGGAGGTCAATCAATAATCGTTGAGTCGTCTTCTCACGATTCGATCTGAAATTAGCACATTCCTGAACCTCTGGAGGAGACCACGCAGACTGTTACCAGTTGATCGGCGATCCCGAAGAGCATGCAGTTGCAAAAATCTCTCGTCACAGTGGGAAGTTGACCTCGGACGGCCTTGTCCGACTCTTCTTGTATGCCCTCCAGTTCGACGGTGCCTATTAAGCACCCTGGACACTACGGATTGTGACTGCTGGAGCCGTTGCGCAATATGCCTTTGAGAAAACCCTTCTTCACTCAAAGCAACAGCACGAATTTATTTCTCTTCAGTCAATACTCTTCTGTTGGCCATCACAACGTTCTTACTAAACTCACAAGTAAAAACTAAAGTTTCTTAAATGTTAGAAAATCTTCAATAAGATGAATCTTTGCTAACAACTAACCATTTACTGATAGGAAGAAAGAAAAGAAGTGGATTAACTGACCCTTTTCTCCATAAACGGGTGGGAATATAAACAGGTACAGGATTAACTGGATAAGATACAACACAAAGTCCAGTCTGGGGCAATGAAATTTCTATTTTTATCTCTTATGTAATAATAATATAAATATTTGTAAGTGATCCTTTAATTTTGTCCGGCAGTGTATATTTTGATAGATTTATTTAATTTTAAAAGACCAATAAAGTGAGATATATTTATAAGGTAAATTCATTCAGACTTTTAGGATAATTAATTTTCAAAAAGTTATTAGATTTATTCATGCACATAATTAACTTAGGGCAAGTAATTATAAAGTCAGGATTAACTAATATCATTATATCATTTAAATGTTATCATTATACTATACTAGTAAAGTTTTACAACTGTTTTATAGGCCTGAATGACTCTTGGCATATTTTTATTAAATTTTATTGAAGGGAATTTCTGGTGCTATTTTATTGGGACCAAAACATTTTCTAGGGTTACAAAAAAATATTTCTGGGTAGAGTAAAAAATATTAAAAGAGAAGAAAAAGTATTGACCTCAGATTGAACATTGACTTGTCGAATGCGCTTATCAATAATTAAGTCTGCACGCCCTCTGAGTGGGGTATTACGGCTCATTGACCTCGGTGTTCGGAGGGTGCTGAAAACACTACTTGGTGTCCCATAGTTCAATGGGGAGCTTAGTCCTTCTCCACTCACTGAAACATATAAAAGAACTTGTGAAAAACAAACCATCAACCTAATTTTTTTTGCTATGTAGAAGGGGACAAATAAAAACACAAATTTTTATTTTTAATCATCTATATCACTGAGACATTCTGGCAAATTATAGCCATTATACATTTTAAAATTACTAAAATATAAGTTATGAATAAATAATTTATATTAAAAATAAAAACAAAAGCATATCATATAGAGAACCATAATACACATATGTGATGAATGTATTGTACTATAGCAATGGGAATCCGTTATCAATTAGATTGAAAATCTTGCAAGTACAAAACAGTATTCTGATCAAAATAAATATAAATTTGTTGTATTATTATGCATTACATTGTTCACTCTCATTCTCTTTTCAGCCCTGAAGAAGCCATCACATGATGTGCGAAAGCTCGGCAAATAACAACAATTTGACACGGTCCAACCCGGAAGAAGAAACGGTAAATTACATTGTTGTTGAGTTTTGAGTGGTCTTGTTTTTAAATGAACAGCAATATATACAATGCAGTTGATTTTAAAATCAACTTCTTCTTTGTGCTAGTAGTGAAGTTAAATCACTGTAAGAGTTTAAAAAATTCATTATTTTGCAAATTAAAACATATTTTTATAAGCAGAGTACTTTGGGGATCATAAATCCCTACAACTTTCCTTACAAAAAACTACAAAAAAGTATTCTTTAATACACTTACAAAATTATTAGTGACTATATGATTTAAAATGAATGCTATAAAAAATAATTTAACATACATACACACATAAATATAAGCAATAAATTCATAAATAAAATATACCAAAATAAAAAATAAAACACCTAAAACCTAAACAAATTTTTGACCATCCAGTCTAAATAAATAAAAACACACTATTTGGAGGATAAAAATCCCACATACACATTCTTTCTATAAATGCATAATCATCAGTGCTAAGCTGAACAGGCAAATCATTGTTTTAATTTTCCTCTAACTATTCCAGTACAGTTAATATAGAATATTATTATTTTTCTTATCTCATTCCTAGATTTAATAAATTGACATAAAGCATCATCATCATTAATTCAATTTAAAATATGAGGACGGATTGGGCAGTGATTTAGTTTTGGAATTTGAAAAAATAAAAACTAATTTGTAAACCAAAAAGTTTTTATTATTGCCAACATTTTGGGTCTTCTTCGTGGCAACGGGGTAAGTAAATCACAGCTGTCATAATTTAGTTAACCTAGAGCAGGAGACTCTCTCCCTCCAACATCCCAACAGCCCAGAAAAAATTTAGGAATGGTAAAATTTCAGACGAAACATAGACAATAATAGATACTTATGGTTTACAAATTAGTTCTTATTCCTTCAAGTTCCAAGACTGAATATCTGACCAATCCAAAATATTAAGATATTTTCATCACAATTAATTAGCTTTTCAGTCTGGGCTTATCTTAAGCCTTAACTGATAATGAGTAATATACAGTTCATCGTTTAAAATATATACATAAATTGCTTTGCTTGTTGCAATTTTTTGCAGACGTTCCAAAAGGAAAAAAATTCTGCATGTGCAATATTTAAAATGACCTCGCACAAGCTTCATAAGGAAATCATGAAAACAGTTGAGAAAGACACCCATAAGCATTTATTTTATTTAATAAGACAGACAAAAATGATTAAGCCAATTTCTCAATACGGCAAATCATTTAGCCAGCAAATCAATAAAAAGTTTGGAAACAGTGATTTTCATTAGTCATAACTTATCTTACTTGAAAAATTTTGTTTCCCAATATAGTGATTATGGGAACAAATATATATCCCATATTGCAATTCTGGGCTACTACTACTGCTACACTACAAACTCCCACAATACGTCCTTGTTCCTTTCAACCAGTATTGCTATTTTGTTTACACTCCACACCTCATAACAAAGCATTAAAAATATTCAAAATTCAGTTTTGATTTGATGACTAATTGCAATACTTTCCTTGCCTTTGGTATTAAGTGGAGTTAAAAAGTAAAAATTACAAATACTAAAAATTAATCATTTTCAATTAAAAAGCTTACATCTGATGGGACTAGTAGGAGGAAGGTTCGGACCGCCAGGAGTTGATATAGGAAGTGAATATGGATCAGAAGGCTCAACAATGAACTCTGCATCAGAACGACTTCTTGGAGTAGTAGGGCGTCGGGGAGTTGCCCCACTTCGAGGACTGGATGACATATTTAGCTATAAAAAAAATTAAGAGTCAGTTTTAAATTTTTTTAAAACACATAAATAAAACTTTTATACAATTATACTCAGGAATCCTCAAGTTTATAATCATAACTTCATTATTCTTTGAATAAAAATAGAAAAGTATAGATTTTCATAAGTTTATTATTGTTTGAAGCTAAAAATGAGATTTTGTTTTTAAAGAAATAGAACAATAGTTTATTATTTTTGGAAATAGAAGTTAGAACAAAATTAAATAAGTATAATCTTACTCACAAAAAAATGAATAATACCATCAGAGTAAAAAATAAAAAATAATTAAGGATGAGAAAAATATCAGAGAAAATTAGACCCTTTAACTTCATCCCATATTAAGATAATTGGTACCATAATTATGAGAGAAGGCCTTAAACATGAGAAGAATGAGGGTCACAAACAATCCTCCCATACCTCAAAGTAATAATGATTCACTCAGCAATATGTTAAAGATTATTTTAAAGGTACATATCATCTTTTCATTCAATAGAACTGTACTGACAGTAATTTACAGTATTATGTTATGTAAAATATTTTTCATGAGACTGACAAATTATAGTGGCCAAAATTTTATATAGTAAAAAGCTACTTAACAGAAGGAGCTGACTAAGAGAATTCTTCAGTATCATGTAAACAAATCAGTGATGAGGTTCATTGCACTGAATTAAATATCAGCTGCAAAATACCTTTTGTGCTCTCACTTAACAATTCAGATAACATTGCAGGTAATCCCCCACTTCAATGTATGTTAAATTTATTTTGCATTTAACATGTATATATGTATTAATACTAATATATGTATTGAAATTATCCTTTATTAAGAAAAATTGACAACTGTGAACTATAGAACTTCTTATAAATGTGTGTGTGTGTGTGTGTGTAGCGGTGTTTTGAAGTGTCACAATGACATGACGTCACTTACGGCCAAAGAGAAACAAGCTGCCGATTTATCACTGGAGTTGCATTTTATATTCGTTTACTTTTTTAATGACTTAATTTATTCTGTTATTTTATTCACGCTTGATTATTTTCTTTTATTATTATTTTTAACTAGTAGATTTTTATTTACGACCAGTGATAAATCGGTTGTACACTTCCATTTTTTAAAAGGTTAATTTGCTTTTGTCTTACTCGTGGCTGTTACATTTAATTTTCTGTAGTGCTTTTATTGATATTCTGACCCTAGACTATGTTTTTTTTTTACCCTTCTTTATGGCTTGCAATCTTGTGTTGATATTCTGTGCGAAATTTGATATTTTGTCATTGTTAGGTGATTTATTTAACCTACCCAAACACGCACTAGAAGTGAACTGCCTTTCTCTTTAATGTTGAAAATGTGGAAAATACTTAACTTACAATACATTTTTCAATGAAATTTGCACCTTGACACACCACTTATATTATTAGATGGTTATCTACTAAACTCCATTTAGGACCTTCTCAAGCGAAAATCTCTTTTAAAAATACTAAACTAACAACTTATTGCTCCATCAAATTTGCTGCTTGTCACACTTCTTATGCAATAGGGTCACTTCCTAAACTCCGTATAGGACCTAATTATGCATTATACTATTTTAAAATACAAAACTCATTATTTAAAGAAATTTGCTCCATGTATACTCTTGTTGTGCCACTCACTATTGGAATTCCATTGAACCATTTCATATAAAAAATTTCGAAATAGAAAAATTCGCAACGCATTTCTAAACAAAATTCCCTCCTTGATACAAACCTTGTGTCTTGAGGGGATCAACATCGGAATTCATTTTAGGACCATGCCATGGAAAAAATTTAAAAATATACTAACCCCGCAATACACTCCTCATGAAATTTGCTCTCGGCACAACCCTTGGTTCATAAGGGTCACCAGCGATATTCCATATAGGACCATTACAATGAAAGATATTTTTAAAATCGATTGAAGACACAAATCGTTCGCCTGTTCACATTATACGAATCCTCATACACATATGCCCTTAGTACGACTTCTCGGTGCCAACAGATCACTTCCAAAAATGGCGGCAAGCCAACTGGCGCGCTCAACTCATATACTACGAAATTTTTTATTGCTCTGTGAAGAGCAATGTCATGGCTGATACCTTTTCCAGCAGATATTATCTGCAGATACAGATATTGTGGGTACATCGCTAGAAAAATACGAGGAACCAAAGGCTGCTGGAGTTACGTCACGCGGACTTTCCCGTCACAAAATCATATTTAAAATTAGAGACAAAGCGCGATAGTTTGCTTTCAAAAATTCTTCAGTACATTGACAGGGGCTGGCCACAAACATAATAGCAATATACGGACGAGGAAAGAATTTTTTTTTTTTTTTTTTTTTTTTTTAAGCGAAGAACTTTCTTTCAAAGACGGAGTTCTTATATGGCAAGGACGAATATTGGTACCGACTAGTGTGCGTAAATCGGTAATGAACATGTTACATGCAGGTCATTCGTTGATTTCGGCAATCAGGTTACGGTTTAACGCCTGGTGGCCACAAGTCTCATTTCTTGAAGACTGTAAATTTCATCGCCATCAGGAAAACAGAACCCAGGAATCGGTTGCCCAGCTGCATTCCTGTCAAATCCCTAAACGAACTATGGGTTCGGCTGGACCATTTGAGAGTAAACACTGGCTTTTATTAATGGACGCAAACTCAAAATGGTTTAAATAATCCCCTACACTGGCTAAGAAATGGACTGTTAGGAAGGGCTGTAATGTTATGACCTTCTTGTATGCAAGAACAGAGTTGTTCAGTCAAAAACAACCGATACTGATGTAACTTCTTATGTCCTACAGAAATACATCACAAAATAAGACTGGACGCTCACAGGCCATAGTGATGTTAGGAAGACGGTTGTGGGCACACTTGGATATATGTTAACCAGACACGACGTAGAGGATCGACGCACAGATGACGAAGCAGGCCATCTAACATGATAGAAGATCGAAGGGAAGGCGTTTTGAAAGACAGCATGTCTGGGTGCTCAACACGTCTGCGCGAGACTACAAGACCAGACTGATCATCAAGAAGAGATCCTGCCAAACATTAATAGCGGTAGGATTGAGATTGATGTGCACACATTCCGAAATCTGTGTTTTCTTAAGGATTGGCTCAAGAGGCCAGGACAGTAGCTTCGTTAAAAGCAGGTGTGTGGTTGGTGCTAATAGCATGAAGAGGGAAGGCCAAACAATTTTTATCTGAACATAAAAGCGAGGTGCATTCAGAATTAGGAATATAACAATAGGTTGGGCTACTGGAAAATAGGTACAGGATCTTTCACGGAAGTATAAAATTGTTGTAATTCATTATAGGAGTGGAAGCATAAATGGAGGTTATGCAGGTCGGACTTGAGGTGTTTTTTAAATCTACAAGGAGAGGAAAGAGAGCGACAAAGAGGTATAGGAATAGGTCAGGGGAGAGAAGATGACAAAGAAGAGACTTGATTGTCGTGGGGATGGGAAAATTTGGATATTAGGTTGTTAATTAGGGGAGAGAGAAAACCATTCTGAAAAAGGATTTTGGTAATGCTACACGCAGGATAACGCTACGTTTTATATATATATATATA